>JAOPHQ010004000.1:0-95000 GCA_030340625.1 Merluccius polli
CCCCCCCCCCCCCCCCCCCCCCCCCCCCCCCCCCCCCCCCCCCCCCCCATAAGGAATGCGCACGCAGATGTACGTACACACGCACGCGCGTTTAGGTAAACTCATCACACGCAGACGTACGTACGTGTGTGTAGTAGGTGACCCTTCTCACCCCCATACACACACACACACACACACACACACACACACACACACACACACACATATAGGTACCACCTATCCACGCGCCCCTGTGCATCATGGCACCAAATAATATACTATCTTCTTTACTTTTTTGTTTTGGTTTACATTTACACATAAAAGAGATACATTAAACTTTTTTTGACAGATGTTCAGAAAATTAAAGGATAAAAACTTACGAAACGTGCCTTACAGCTATATGCTCTCAATTGTTTCTAAGTAGGCTAAGTAGGCCTAGTTTATATCCCTATATGTTCCTCATATACAGTAACCCAACAAAAATAAATAACACGCCACGAAATAAATAGGCAACACAACACGCCACAAAATGAAGCACACAACACGTCACAAATAAGTAACCCACAAAAAAACAGCACATCACAAAATACCGAACCCAATACCAAGTCATAAACCCAAAGCAACACCAAATAGAAGCAACAAAAGTCCCAGACCCTAACCCCCCCCCCCCACACACACACACACACACACACACACACACACACCCTCACACACACCCTCACACACACACACACACACACACACGCACACTCACACACACACATCCACACACACACACACACACACACACACACACACACACACACACACACACACACACACACACACGTGACAAAACCAACGCCACCACATTTGTGGGACCGGCAGCACTTTCAACCACTGGGAGGTTTTTATTGTGTTGAGCAACACAAGTCTTCATTGAAATGATAGTATATATAAACACATAGACGAGGGGCCCCCGGACCCGGCTGTTAATGTGTGTTTTGCTATAAGAAAACAGCTCAGTCTATCAAGGGTGTGTGTGTGTGTGTCAGGGTGTGTGCTTAGTGGAAACCTTTATGGGCCCAAATTGATCAGGAGTAAAGCCTTTTTACGGCACTCCGCCTCCACTCAGACCTTTTAACTTATTAACGTAGCCTATATTAACTCGTTTTAACCTGTCAGCATGCATGGCGGCTTTTAAATCGCAACTAAATAATAATAGGCCTAATAAAATAAAAAAAACACCCCTCTGCAGCGGATAAATAAGTGCCTCTATGTGACCCCTTGTTCTCCGACGTGTGTACACTCAGGAGCCCCTTTAGGCTCCTGCCTTTTACCCGCTCCTCTAATGAAGCCAATCTCCATGTTGACTGGGTTATGACTCTTTAATGCACTGGAGTGGTTCTCAAAGTGCAATCAAAAGTAAAAGAAGGGCTCGAGGGGGAGGAGGGGGGGGGGTGATGGGGGGGGGGGGGGGGTTATTTACTGCGCGAGGCCTATAGTGGTCCCCCCCCCCCTCACCCCCCCACCCCCCCCCCCCCCCTCTCATGTGTTGTGTTTTGTGCCTGATTTCACAATACAATGCCAGGCAAGGGGTCAATGGCTGAGCGCACCTGTACATCCATCACCCCGTTTCCCGGGTAACGGGGTGGATGTCGTTCATTGACAAAGTGACAAAAATAAATAGCAAACAAAAAAAAGTCTTATTTTATATTTTATATTTTACAGTTGGTTAAAGTGTAGGGGATGTGGTTATTTAACGCCGTGATTGCATATCACAAGATGTCTCTATTTATTATATTATTTTATAATATTTAGGCCTATTTGTGTGTTGATTTAATATATATACATTTTTGCATTTCCCCATTTGCGCAACACACACGCACACACGTGTGTGTGTGTGTTAACGAGCCACTGATTGAGGCCCTGAGACACCACCGAAGAAGAATGTGCGCTCGGCAAGATAAGAGAAATGCAATCTGAAAGATACACAGGAATGGCGACACGCAGCGTCCATTTAAACGTAATCACTGCAATTACTGTTTCCCACGGGCCTGCTCGAGTCATAGTCATTACTCTTGCACACACACGCACACACACACGCACACGCACACACACACACACACACACACACACACACACACACACACATCTTGTCTCTATAAAGAGAGGCGATTCCTTTGGTCTCTGCTATGGGTTACATGGTAACACTTTACAATAAGGTACGCAAAAAGTGGGTAGTTACTGAGGAACGAATGAGTAACGAATGATGAACGACCAGGGCCCTAACTGGGGCCCTAACTGGGGCCCTAACTGGGGCCCTAACTGGGCCCTAAGTGACAGTTACTCAGTAACGAATACAGTAGTCCCCTAGTCTGTTTACCAGTAACTCCTCAGTAGTTACTGAGTAACTGTCACTTAGTGCCCCAGTTAGGGCCCTGTTAGGGCCCCAGTTAGGGCCCCAGTTAGGGCCCCAGTTAGGGCCCTGGTCGTTCATCATTCGTTACTCATTCGTTCCTCAGTAACTACCCGTGTTTTGCGTACCTTATTGTAAAGTGTTACCGGTTACATATATGTAATGTAGGGGACCGTATATTGATCCTGCTGAGGAGGCCATGGCTGCTTATCATTGGTATTAATTATAACAATATCAAGTTGATCAAATCTACACTATACAGCCTATAACAGCATAGCCCACCTCTTTAATCGAGGACATGCATGCATACTTGCATTACACCAATACGCCATTACATATATAAACATTACTGATGTTGCTTCATGCGATATATATGCCAGCCAATCGGTGGACAGCTGTCAACATGGCGCCTAATGTGAAGGTCCTCACCGAGACTCTCTCTTAATCAAAGGATCCTCTCTTCCCTACCGGTGTCATCTCTCATCCTCCTCTCTCTCTCTCTCTCTCTCTCTCTCTCTCTCTCTCTCTCTCTCTCTCTCTATCTCTCTCCATTCCTCTGTCATTGCTGTCCTCCCATTGAACAGAAACCATGATAAGTTCAACTAAACAAGACCATTGTGTCACCTCAGAGAGAGAGAGAGAGAGAGAGAGAGAGGGAGAGGGGGGGGGGGGGGGAGCTGTCACTGCAGAGGAATGCGAAGGGAGAACTGACGAGAGGAGGTATAACTCCTTGCTCTCTCTTTCCTGCTCTGGAGTCCATTATAGCAGGTGTCATGTTGGGAGATTGATAACACACATACACACACACACACACACACACACACACATGTGCAGCATGCACATGTGCACACATACACCCATACACACACACACACACACACACACACACACACACACGTGGCAGAAACGGTAAATGAGATTCTTTGTGTCCTACAGCTGCTGAAGAAACTTTACTGAACACTCAACCAAATAAAGACAACTCTGAAACCCTCGCTGAGGGGAAACTAATAATCCCATGTGAAAACGTTCAAATACTTTAAATAGACTCCATCCTGTCCAGCACACTCGTGACTGAAGTGTAATCGTCAATGTAGTTACTTAATACACTTTTGTTGGGTGAAAACTTTCACAATCAGTTGTTCAACAACTGGTGAGTCACTTATGGGCATACGCCAAACCTTCATCTTTAGAAAGAAGCCCAAATGAACTAATGTTTCAATTCATGTTTCGATGTCTTACTATTTCATTGAGTTTAGCCCCAATTGTTACAGCTTTTTGTTCACTCCGTGTTTTTAACATTACATGAAGGCATTGTTGATTACCGCAATATTGGTAAATCATTTTTGTATTTTTTGGTGGTGACATAATGACTAATGACACATGTGGGTCCTGAGGCCAGACCAGTTGAGAAACACTGGTCTAATGACACATGTGGGTCCTGAGGCCAGACCAGTTGAGAACCACTGGTCTAATGACACATGTGGGTCCTGAGGCCAGACCAGTTGAGAACCACTGGTCTAATGACACATGTGGGTCCTGAGGCGATACCAGTTGAGAACCACTGTACTAGATAGTCCAGTGGTAAGGGTGCTTGAATCCGAGCTGAAAGGTTCTGGGTACGAACCCCAATGTCTGCAGTCTTCCCTGTATAGGCATCCATGACACATCATTCTCCTACCTGCTCATGAATAATAATAAAAGATACACAAAGTATGTGTGTGTGTTAAATGAACAAATAATAGCTAATGGACACCAGCTTGGCATAATGCATCTCATAGACTCACACAGAGAAAACATCAGAGAAATCTCAACCAAGTTTAGGAAACATTCTTCTGTTTTTCCAAGCTCTGAGTGGGAAGGGTTGTGAGAAAAGTAAAGTGTGTGTGTATGTGTGTGTGTGTGTGAGAGAGTCTGGCATGTGTGTGAGGGGAACAGCTGGCGGAGGCAGTGAGTACAGAGGGAGAGGTGATGGATGCGAGCGGAGATCCGGTGACAGAAGAGCTAACAGGTGTTCACCGCAGCCCTCAGAGAGACGCTCTTTATGAGCCGGAAAAGACAGCCAGACGCTAAACACATCCACGCCAAGGCACGTCACATCACATCACACACACACACACACACACCATAACTGCACGTTTTTTTGGAAGATATTTGCAGATAATTGTTTACAAAATCGGCCCAAGGAAGAGTATAGGTCACTTCACAGAGTGGGATTTGTCACTACCACAGCCACAACACAGAGAAGCTAAATGCATCCGTACTGAGCCACATGGATAGCGACTCACCGATCCGATTCAGACACCTGAATTGGGATATCTGCCAATACCGATACCGATTCCTATAGCAGAGCTGTTTTTTTCTTGAAGATTATTATCATTATTATTATTTTTTATTATTGATATTGTGTAAAGTTACATGAGGCTGTAATAAACCACACAGAATTTAAGAGGAAAAAATATACATACATAGTCTACAAGAGTAAGGTTTTCAAATTGAATATTTATTCAATTCAATTCAATAAAAGTGCAAGAACTGTGTAGAGAGATACATATCTACACTATCAATACTACTGACCAACACTGTGTCTCATGTTACGTTACGGCGGGTTCATGGTCCAGAATCTGGACCGGGACGTGGATCGGCGACGTCAGTCCGATATCGAATAAGTGAATCGGATCGGTGCCATCTAGAGATGACAGGATTGTTGAAGTCTATAATTCATTTATGCTTCAAAAATAGTTTGAAGGGGTACATTTAGCATTTTGCAATCATATACCTACCTGCAGTAAAATAATTAATATGACAAGAATTAATGAGATGAAGTGCAGATTAAACACCCATATCTCATTCAAACGTCACCGTACATCCCGTTTCAAATCACACGTGGGTGACAGTTACTACAAAAAAAGGTTGTCAAATCACCAGTACTCAAATAACTAAAAAAAACTATACACAGGAATATAGAGGGAAAGAAAAGTCACACACCGTCATAAATCAAATGTTTATTTTGGAGCATGAGCAATGTAGATACAGAGAGAGGATGCTGTTGAATAAAGTCAGTGGATTTCTAGAAAAACAACTTTTTATCTACTCAGAAAGGCACTTCACAGATATGACTTGAGGGACATTCGAGAGTTGAAACAGCTAAAATTAAATGACGTGTGACAATATCAAAATTATTTCCTCATGGTACTCACTGATAGGTCTGAAATGCTAGGGTATTAACTTCCATCGTTGTATGTATGGTTTGGTCACTAAATCCCAAAGAATTGCACGCAATGGTCTATCTACGATTGCAACATTGATTTGGCAGTAGGAACGGCAGTACTGAAAACATTGAAGATCAACCAGTAACATAACTCATCCTGAAAATATATCGAACAATAACATATAGAACAGAAATTCTTAACTATATCCTCAGATTTCGTTCAAAATCACCGTCAAAGTGCTTCACGCCAACACTGCTAGACGACCTAAAGTACTCAAGGCTAACCCTGTTCACGATTATCAGTGAAGAAATTAAGCATGGATTTTAGAAATCGCAAATAACCATATGTCCAATGACAAATAACACCATGGCACTTTTTTCCCTCCAACTCTAAATGTGCTCGATCGATAACATTTAGATAACCCCAGTGACTTCAAGACACCATATTTCTCGTCTTCACATGGAGACAAGTCCTACTCCCTTGAACACAAGTCTGACCTAAAACGTTAAGTATTAGAGTAGACTACCATGGCTCTACATCTCGTGGTGTCACCATTTGATGTGTGTGTGTGTGTGTGTGTGTGTGTGTGTGTGTGTGTGTGTGTGTGTGTGTGTGTGTGTGTGTGTGTGTGTGTGTGTGTGTGTGTGTGTGTGTGTGTGTGTGTGTGTCCGGGGCGCCCCTATGCGGAGGCGAGGGCTTGCTTGAGGTCCTTCAGCAGCACGGAGGCCATGACGGTCTTGTCCGTGTTGACGGTGACTGTGGCGCCGGGCGTCTCCATCTGCTCCACCGTCACCAGCACCAGCGCGCCGGCGCTCACCGTCCGCCCCGCAAACCTGCCAGGGAGGGACGAGACGGCGTGGGAAGGTCAGGAGTCAGGACCCACGTGTGTCATTAGCCATTAAGTCACAACCCAAAAATCATTTCAATATTTATTGACCCACATTGCAGTCATCGACAATGCCTTCACGTACTGTTAAAAACACGGAGCGAATAAAAAGCAATTGGGGCTAAACTCAATGAAAAAGTAAGGCGTTGAATGAGTTAATTAACATTAAAACAATACTTAATTCATGGACCCACCAGTTGAGAATCACCGCCTTAAAAGACGATACCGATCTGGGTGATTAAACCATCATAACCGCGTCCCCTGGCTTCACGAAAACATCCGTTACCGATATCATTTGTCACAATGACTTCCATGTACCAATTCTAGCACAAGAGCATTTAGCGTGAGCGCGCTCTCACCACGAATGTAAACCAAGGCAATATAGTCAGTGTGTGTCGGTCAGTACAGAGTTTGTGGACAAACAACAGAACAGCGAATCGCTTTACAAAATGTCATCGCAAAGACCAAAGTGCTTAATTGCCATTGTTTACGTTCGTGGCAGGCAGGCTCATGTTAAATACTCTCTGGCAGAATGGGTACAAGGAAGTACTCCTCCTCCGCTATAGTGGAGAAAGAGAAATTGGATAAAATTGCATATTTTTCCTCTGCTTTGGCGTTGGCAATATTTTTCACCATCGCAAACAGTGCTGCAAGAAATAAACACAAAATAACATTGTATTCAAAGGCCAGTTGTACAACGCTGTACTAGGGCTGGGCAATCGTGAATGGTATTGTCTCGTCATGAAATTAAGATATCGACTTATCGTGATACCCAGTTTTATAGTAGATGAATTACGATGAAGATATGCCCTAAAAATTATCAAATATGAGGTTTGACGTCAGTGAGAAAGGAAAACTAGTCTTAGTCCGGTGCCATACTTTAAATTTCCATATACTTAGACGTACTAACCCTCAGTTAGGCTGTTTGGCATTTTGAATTCACAAGTATATTGTGATATTTCTACATATCACCGAGCCCTACACTACAGCACCACTAGTTTCCACGAAGCTAACGGCAGACGAGACAACACACATTAGCGATGTCAAATGTACTACCGCCCCCCACCCCCCACTTCCAATAAAACAACAAGAAAACACGAATCCTGGAGAAAATACTCGTAAACCCTGTAATTACCCCGATACGTGCCGGCTGTGTGTGAGAAGAGGACTAACTGTCAGGAGAAAGGAAGGGGTCGTGCCACAGACAGTTCATTATCCCAGCTGACTAGAAAGCCATTGGGGGGTCAGACACACCCCCCTCTGTGTCAATCACACAGCATTTAGCGCGTCTTCACAGGCGACATCGGAGCCAGGGACACGCCCCCTCCCCTCCCCACCCAATGCAGGGAGGGGGGGGGGGGGGTGGCGAGTCGTTCACCGTTTCCTTGGCGACCGGCCCCGCCCCCCCATCTTGCAGACAGGAGGCCCAACGGGGAGGCACATGGTTCCCATTGAGCGTGCTAACATGAGGCAGACAGGCGACCCGGTGTGACCCACATCCTTTTTTCAAGGGGGGGGAGAGGGGGGAGAGGGGGGAGACGGGAGCGACCATTCCGCTTCCCACTGGTCATCTCAGAAGGGCCGTTGTCACGTGGGGATAGACCAGCCATCTGCCTCCATTTAGCACTACATCACCCAGACAAAGACCCCCCACGGACCCCCCACCACCACCACCACCACCACCACCACCACCCGCACCCCCTGATAAACAGCGCACAAAAGAAGCACCCACTTAGCCCCAACTAAACCCCCCCCCCCCCCCCCCTGCCCTGTGAACGGGGGCCGCTGTCACCCAACCCTTTGCAACGCTGTGCGACGCGGGCGACGAGCACGTCCACCAATTAGCACACACACACACACGTATAGAAACCCCGGCCCGCGTCTCAGGGGAGCGGCTAAATTACCATCAACAGAGGGAGAGAGAGGGAGTCTATCAGTGAGAGAGGGAGTCTATCAGCGAGCGAGCGAGAGATGACAGAGAGAGAGAAGAGCCCTCCTCCTCCCCAGGCTTAATTAAAATATTAACCACTTCAGCAGGAAACACAGCCCCCCCCCCCCCACCCCACCCCCCCACCAGCACCCTGGAAAAGTAGACCCTGATCTCCTGGTTTCCTTTTAACACCCCCCCCCCCCCCCCCCCCGACCACGCCTGAATTGAATTTATCCAAGAGTCCTGCGTTTGGAGCTTCGACCACAACCTGAAAAACTACTCCCCACGACCAAACACACGTGAGGACGGCCAACGGGCCCCCGTGCGGCGAGGCGGCCGACACGCAGGTCTCCTTGTTGCCTTGCCGCTCCGTTCTGATGCCAAGCGACACACAGACTGCCTCTCTCTCCCTCTCTCTCCCTCCCTCCCTCCCTCCCTCTCTCTCTCCCTCTCTCCCCCTCTCTCCCCCTCTCCGTGTGTGTGTGTGTGTGTGTGGCCCGAGGGCCTGGTGTGGTGGTGTTGGTTGTCCCTGTGGCTTTGCTAATGGGTTTAGGATATAAATCTCTTCTTTAATCAGCCAGTTAACATTACTCCCCCCCAGGCCAGCTTCATGGTGACACTGTGTGTGTGTGTGTGTGTGTGTGTGTGTGTGTGTGTGTGTGTGTGAGAAAGCCTAGTTCAGATCAGAAGGTTGCAGAGAAAGTAACAGCGGTGTAGCTGGTGAGTTGAGTGAGAGTGCGGTTCTACAGCGTATCGACACATCTACCCCCGGGATTTAAACATGGTGTGTAATAGACCGAAATCCAAAAGTGAAGCAACGGCACTTATTTCAAAAAAGGGGAATTAGAACAATGTAACAAGTGAAAATATCGCAGCGTGAAGCGCAGCGTTAATCACTCACCAGTCAACTATAACCTTGGGAGTTGTGTTTTGTGTTTGGATTGAGTGGCCAGCTCCCCAAGTCCTCCAAACTATGAAATTGCTCGGGAACAAGAGCGTGTACACAGAGGTTCACCTCAGGCACAGTACGTTGTCCTATATAAGATAACGTTGGCGTCTACAAATCCACAGGGAATAAAGAAAGTGTTTATTTTACACCCTTACTCTCCTACGATGGAATCTAAATTGTAACCCTATTTCATTTTAAACTTGCTTGTCATTTGTTTGTGCGTGTGTGTGTTTTTGGCGTAGGGATGCAAAGCGCCATGTGTATACGTTGTGTACCGTTACCAAAACACCACAACAACAACAACAACAACGTAGATTTTGTACACATTTTGGCGCACATTTCGGAGGACCTCAAAGAGAATGCTTAAGCGATCTTGGGTCATAAAAAAAGGCAACATTGATATCTCCAGCACCTTCCCACACAGTGGGCTGAACAGTGGATTAATTGCAGTGTATGGAAAGAAGAGCAGAGCGTAACCCCTGGTCTGAGAGCAAGCGGGTCGACATCGATCGGCCCAATTGCGGCAAAGAATCGCTCTCCCAATTATCTACAATTCTCTTCAGTGCAGAGCGGAGAGAGACAGGCTGTGTGTGTGTGTGTGTGTGTTTGTGTGTGTCTGTGTGTCATCTGCCTCCGCCGGGCCACCAGAGTGGGATTCACCTTAACATAAACACACAGCCCTGTACTTAACTTAAACCCTCCTCATCCAATACACCCTTTAGCCTGTTTTTGAGGCGCAACCGTTTTTGCAACAGAAGTGCAAATCGCATGTTTAGAATTGTTTTTTTTATCCTTGAACACTGAACGCTGCCACCTGCACCGAGATGAATTCCTTCTGCATTTTACTTCGATACTAGACATTTTTTTGTTTGGTCTTCGCAACAAAAAATAAAACGACCTACAAAAACCCTGAACGGCTCCTTAGCTTCCAGCAGAGATCTGGACCTTCTGGACTCGGAGGGGCGAGACGTACCCCGGCTTCGGTCGGCCGCTACTGTGGTTCTGTCCTGATTCCCTGGCCCCGGGTGGACCGACCGGTGTCCTTGAGCCGGATGGTCAGCGAGGCCAGACCAGAGCTCAGGTCCAGGCAGATGGCCAGAGCTATTAGCCCCGTTTAGAAGTCCACAAACCCTTCCGTAGGCCCTTCAGAGGCCTGCCATACGGACCGACCTCACCACCCCCCCCCCCCACGTCCGAAAACACCACCTCTATACCGGCGGGACCACAGCGGACGCCAATATACAGAGGAGGGTGTGAAGAGGAGGGTGGAGGAAGAGGAGCTGAAGACATTATGGGAAATTACAAGATGGCGGGAAGAAAAAAGCTGGACATTTGAAAGGGGGAGAGGGAAAAAATTAACTGAACTATAAGAGGCTATTTTATAATAGCCAATGAATTATAATTTGCATGCAGGGCGCTTCACTTTGTTTAAAAGGAACTACTATCAGGGTTCCCTGGAACCGAAAAAGGCAGTAACTAGAGAAGAAAACATAATTTTAATGCATAACGTGTAAAGTAAAGGAAAAAAAACCTCATGGAGCCATACATGTTTTCCTTTTTTTCCTTTTGAAAATTAGGCGCCAACTAGAGAGACTGACAATGCATGCGAAATTCAATCAAATTTGCCTTCAAACCGACTGAAAAATAGAGCACATTTATTCTATTCCGCCTGTTAGACATAAACAAGAACAGCGTTTTCTACATTTGCTCTTCTGCTTGATTTATTGCCATCCCCCCTTTCTGGCAATCAATTTCTCCAGTGGCATCCCCCTCCGCCCTTCCCACAACACTGCTTGGAAACAGCAGTGCTGCACCCTGCTGGCGACTGAAGGAAATGCCGGCCACATGGAAAAATGGGTAGAGACCACATCTACGGTAGAGCCAGGCTGCTGCGAGCCGTCTTACGTTATCACACCAACACAGTCCCGAAACTACAGTTTACAACCGCAGTTCACAATGTTCCTTTCTAAACTGTACCATAGTAGTGACACCTAATGCCCTCCGCCCCCCCACTGTTTGAGATGCATGTTTAGATGTTTAAAATAGCAGTTGGTAATGGGAGTGAAAGAAAAACCAAGAGTACATTAACCTTCTTCACCTCCTAAGCCCTTTCAAGATGGGCTTCCTAATGGACACGGAGGGGCAGATGAAGCCATGATGAAGGTCACCCCACACACTCGTGTCACATGCTGAGTACAGGACACTGTCACAGGGGGTGTATCCAATAAGATCAATCTCCTGTGTCACACGCACGTCGCACGCACGCACACACGGAAATTCGAAGGATAATATCTTGGATATAAGTCTGCATTTTTGCTGGTTATACAAACGTAGATTACATTTCAATAGTGAATGATTCATTATATTCATGTAAAAAAACTGTGAAAAATATTGACATGGTATCAGTTAGGACGATCCACATCCTGCTAAATGAGAGACCGGCCCAGATCTACTCGTCCTCGTTTCAAAGTCGAGGCCTTGAGCAGGGAACTGAAGTCGATGAGATACCCCCTTCCTCTTTTCCTTAAGCAGAGGATACAGTCAGTAACCGCATTCAATCAGTCACACTACAATAAGGTCCAGTTGGATTACTTAAAGGATAAGTAAACCCTAAAATCACTTTTTTTTCAGTGGTTCAGAAAATGAAAATGGTTCAGTAGGGGTCTCACAAAGTATTTGAGGACATTTCCGTGTTATTTTTGATCAAAAGTTGTTTAAACGGGGGAAATTCTCTGTAAAATCCAAGAAGTCTGCTAAAAATGCTTATCTGGAGCGAAATTGGTCGCAAACTCTGCTCGAGTGAGTGCGACGTGGGTTTTGATAACGTTTGACGGCACCCTGTACACCTGCTCCTATGGCACCCAATGAGTCCGCTTTTTCTGAAACCTTTATGACTTCACGCCACGACCGCTCAGATCGCATTTTTTGAATCTCGTAGGCAGAAGTTCCCCTGCTGAAATGGGTGTCAACTTACCCTTTAAGAGCACCAACAATTAGCACAACACGACGTTTGTTATCCGAACAGAGGACAACATGTGGGGTGGTGGGGGGGGCGTCAGAGGAGCGGTTGGAGCTGATTGATAGTGTGGAGTCATTTGTCGTATCGGTTATTCCAAATGAAGTATGGGCTTATTGGTAGGCGGGCCTCTGCTACTGTCTCACATTGATTTACACTCAGTCTTTCAGCCCTCAGTGCCCTTGTGCCTTTCCAGTGTGTCCCTTTCACTTCTCAACCGCTAACTCTCACTTATCCAAGCTCCCCAGCCACTCAATGTATGCCCAACTTACCCGCTTGCATAGCCAGACCTCTCTCCACACTTCATAGCCAGACATCTCTTCACACTTCATAGCCAGACCACTCGCCACACTTTCTCCACCCCAGCTCTGGAGAAAGGTCTGGCTGAACTATCATTCTGGTATAAGGGAAAAAATGCTTTCTTGTTTGTATTTCTTTAAACCAATCAGGATCGCCTCGGGTGTCGCTAAGCCCAGGAAGCAGCAGGGTGGGAACATATATAGCCGTGGCATTAAAATGGCTAAAACCCTGCAAAAGAAAACACCACATAAAACAACACAAGACGTATTTCAACGATGTGATTTGACATCATGTAGGTCGCAAGCTCGGAGGTTGTTGTTATTGTTGTTGTTGTTTCACGTGGCGACGGGGACTTTGAAAAGGCTAACATGCAGATAGTGGAAGGAGAGTGCGACTGAAATAGTCGCCCAATGGCGGAGCTTATACCAACGACCTGCATCCGGTGAGTCAGACTACCCCTAGATAGTGTCACTTTGACAGGTTACTTTGGCAGGGGGGTGGGGTGGGGCTGGGCTATTTTAATGAAGATGGGTCCGGACAAAGCACATTTTTAGATTAACAAGTTGATCCGATCTGTATTCGATTTTTATATTGACTTTCTGAGGCCTGACTGGGATGTAAAAAAAATAAAACAAAAAACAAAATCAGTTGGAGGGTAGGCACAATTTTAAAAAGACGGAGAGACAGTCGCGCGTGGAGGACGAGTGAGAGAGCAGCGAGAGAGCAGAGAAAGAGAGCATGTCGTGGAGGGAGGAAAGGAGCGAGACAAAGAGGAAGTGAAGGAGAAACAGGAGTGGTGCGGAGTGAGAGACAGATGGGGTGTTTGCAAGAGATAGATAGATAGATAGAGAGAGACAGAGAGACAAAGAGACAGAGAGAGAGAGAGTAGGTGTAATTATCCATCAGGTGTTTGGGTGTGCGTGACAGAGGAGGAAGCTCATTAGCACACTCTGTGTACACCAATTACACAGCCAGGCTTCTCTGGGCATTCCCCTGGCATGTGTATCCGAGCAGGGACAGCGCACGTGGGTTTTGCGTGCACGTGACAACACACACGCAGGACAACACAAGTTTTTGCCAAATAATAGACATGACTGCTTGAGGGTTACACATTTAGCCATACATAGCATGGATAACACGCACGCGCACACACACGCACACGCACACACACACACACACACCATTAATCCTGTCTCTGTGTTATGTATCTGAACTGCAGTAACAGAAGATCTTTCTTGCATGTGTTAACCTAAAAGTAGGATGATACAAAATGATCCGTTTGTAGTGTGAAGTGTTTGAGTTCTTGCATTTCGCAAACCATGCAACCGAAAAGTTCACTGAATAGACTAGTAAAACGTAGTTAAAAAAATCTTCAGTTAGATATTTTGTATTTGAACAGACTTTTGCAATAAATGCACCACACACCCTAGATGAAGCCAGCGGAAATCTGTACTAACATTTCTGAAACCCCAAAATTCAACCAAATCAAATTGTGTTCAAAACACGTTTTACTTTTTGGAAACCGTTGTACTTTGGCCATTTACCTGTGAACGTTGTTCTGCCCTGTGATGACCTCTCCGAGGTTGGCGATGGATAGGACCTGCTTGTTGAGTGCTGCGCCAGAGCAATGAGTCACCGCCATGGTGATTGTTGCCGAGGTTTCATTCATGCCAAGCAGTTTACCTGTTGTTGGGAGAGGTCACTGTTACCATGATGTCACTCACGGACCACAGATCTCCTTGAAGCCATTTCAGTGACACTTTAATTCAACCTGAACTATGTAACTGCAATGACACACAACACTTGGACACGCAAATTGAATTCAAGGGCCCCTATTTCACCACCAGGTGTGAGTGTGATTACATCTGGGTGGACACTCCCACTTGTGACGTCACTATAGGGTAGAGACATCACCATTTTGAAACAGCTTGTAATAGCTGAACACACTCACACCTGGGGGTAAAATAGGGGCCATTTAAAAAATAAACTTCATAGAGCCTTTTGAGATTCTGTAATGTGGTGACTTCCTCTGTGAGCATACATGGTTGAATTTACAATATATTTCTCGATTTACCAACAGCTTCTTTTGAAACAAAACATATGTATTTTTGGTTAGCTAACTACAGCTTATGAAATATGAAAAGGCAAAGGCAACGGATCAGAATAAAAAACAAAATGATCATTATTCATTCATTATTCATTATTCAAAATAGTTTTTTATTGTTATTAACTTATCCATTTGATTTAATCATGATTTAGTGTGTACCTTGCAGGTAGAAATTTTTCTAGCTTTTTAGGGCACCACGAAAAAAATCATAAATAATTGAAGCCTACAATCCCTCACTAAACAGCTACGACATTTGCCAAGTGTCAAGTGTCTCGTTACGATGTTAAATGAGCTGTAGCCCTTCAGACAAGGACAGACCACATTATTATTATTATTATTAACCTCGATCCCATGTGATCTCATCCCACGACGGGATGCCTGGAATGAGATGTTTCTCATGTATATTAGTGTGAGAGGGCAGAACTACTGATGGAGCGATCTTTGTTGGGGCTGGCTGGGCGTGATGGGTTGGATGGGTGGGTGGGCGGGCGGGGTGGGGTGGGTGGGCGGGGTGGGGTGGGTGGGCAGGATGGGTTGGCAGGATGGGTGGGCAGGTTGGGTGCAGAGAAAAGATCCGGTAGGAAAACGACTACGGCGTCTTGTCATGAGACAAGAACGCGTGGGATGGCGGTTAGTCTCGATGGATTCAAAAAGCCCAGGAGTGGAGCTAGAAAACCATGGGGAGAGATCGGATATGGATTCTAAATCAACTAAACCTGCACTCACAAAGTTGTTTGCCTCGCTTCAGGGACCGGTAACTGTGTGAAGGGAAGCCAGGGCTGGGCAATATGTCAATATTATACCGATATTGTGATATGAGACTAAATATCGTCGTAGATTTTGGATATCGTAATATCGTGACATGGCATAAGTGTTGTCTTTTCCTGGTTTTAAAAGCTGCATTACAGTGAAGTGATGAAGAAAAAAATGTGTCAAGTATATAATTCACACAGTAGTATACAAAAATCAGCTATATACAATGCTATATCGTAATTGATCTTTATCGAGATATTAAATGATTTATATCGGGATAGAAGATTTTGGCCATATTGCCCAGTATAATACATATATAAATATATATACACAACTCATGACTTTCTCTCAGCCTATATTATTATTATTACTCCGATGATTACCTTGCTCCTTCTCAAAGTCCTGTTGGGTCATACTGGTGGGCAACAGCAGCTCTCCCACCACAGGTTGGATGGACACAGAGAACTTGTCCTCTTTTGTACTGATGGGACAGCAGGAACACAGTCATACAGTCAGACCTCACAGCCGTTACTTCTTTTATGAGCTAAACGTCTCATTATTTATTCATTATTCAGTTCCTCACGGGTTTAAGTTTTCCTTAACTGGCCAGTCAAGGAAGATAACTATATTATATATTACATTATTATTATATATTATGAAAGACTACATTAACAATCTAAAAACTAAGTTTCAAACTCCAGCAATGTTTAGCTTTTTATCACAATATAGAACTAATGCCAAAACACTCGGCATTAGTCAAACAGTGCAGATTGAATTACTAGTAATTTCTACAAGATTCGATTTTTTGGTGTTCTTGTTTTTGTATAAGACGTTTGTAGGTTTTTGATTTCTCTGGAAAGTAAATAAATAAACTGCACTCAGCGGCTAGCATTCAGTGAGTCGATTGATTTCTCCATCCCAAAGAGATTTTCTCATAGGGCTATCGACCCCCTCCAGTGGTAATAGTTATCCTAGTGAACAGGGATCAATCGAGACAACAACAAACAGGTAGAGAAAGAAGGAAATAGACTTGTGAGAATTAGACAAGTACAGGGGGGGGGGGGGGGGGGGGACACAGAGTAAAGATGGGTGGTGCTCCTATGGGGGGGGGGGGGGGGGGGGGGGGGGGGACAACCAAAGGGAGCAATCAGACAGCTAGAGAAGACAATGCAAGTCTAAACGTCTCAGGTGATGTTGATTGCTCGGGGCGTCAGGGGTCGGTTTCTTTACCACAACTGGAAGTTGGCCGCTTGCGTGGAGTCGTTGAAGTCAATTCCCATGGAAACGGTCACCGAGGCCTGCGGCTCGAGTTGATCTGGGAATGGAATAGAGGAGAGAGAGGAGGTGAGAGAGGAAGGAGAAGAGTAGAGAGGAGAGGGAAGGAGAGAGGAGAGGACATGAGAGATGAGAGGAGAGGAGAGAGAAGAGGAGAGGAAATTAGAGATGAGAGAATAGAAGAGAGGAGAGGAAAGGATAGAAGAGAAGAGAGGAGAGAAGAGCAGAGAGAAGAGAAAATGAGAGAGGGGAGAAGAGGGGAGGGGAGAGGAGGAGAGAGGGGTGACGAGGAGAAGAAAAAAGGGAGGAAAGGAGAGAAGAGAGGGAAGAGGAGAGAAGAGAGGAAGCATGAGTGACAAGGGCAGCGCGGGGAGAGTCAGGGAAGGATGGAGAGCTGGAGGGGAGGGGGGTGAGGAGAAGATGGTGGTGCTGGGGGGGGGGGGGCAACAGAGTGGAACAGACAGGCATGCACACCACTTGTGTTTTCTACTTCACAAGGCAAGGCCACTGCATGTGAGAAATCTATCCTTCAAATCCCATCCCCTTTACCTCTACCTCCAAGGGGTAAAAACATAAACACACACACAGAAACATGACGGACTAGCACATTTCCACAACAGGCTTGCAAAAATAAAAAAAGTGCAACAGCATCAAGAGAGAGACGTGGGGTGGGGTGGCGGTGGGGTGGGGATGGACAAGGAAACAGGCAACGTGAGCAGGAAGGAGTCTCGTCTTGCGTAGCCAAAAACCACTGAAGAGAGAGACGAGAACGGTGACATCGGGCCAGGGAGGGGAGAGGAGGAGGCGGAGGAGGTGGGCGTGGGAGGAGGATTATCTGAAGGGAGAAAACGGGTAGACAGAAAAATCCTCAGCCTGTCCCCTGGGTTGCTGCCCCCCATAAAGTGCAGGGGCTGTTTTACTGTAGAATCTCTTAACACTGAGAACCAGAACGAGTACAACAAGAGCTCCAGGGAGGAACATCAACTACTAGCCAAAACTGAGGTGGTCATACCATAGCCTGGGAACCAGTGGACTCTGCGAGCTTATGTTTTATTTGCTCTGGCAGATACGTCTGGTTCCTCCACCTCCCGTTCAGACAGATCTCCATCCAATCACACTGATGTGGAACGGTCTATTGAATCCGCTATCGTGACAGTATCAAACGAATGGGACAGTATATTTTTTCTAAAAGCAGAACAAACAACTGCACTTTTTTGTTAAAACAGCATTTGTTGATAAAAATGATGTGTTTGCCGTACTTCCAGCAGGATTTGGTAAAAGTTTAATTTACGTCACACGTTTCGTTGCTCTGTTGAAGGTCTATTCAATTAGGTCCAGAGGCATTTTGGTCTGTGCCCGTTGATAACGCCACTTGGAAATCGAAAACGAACCGAGAGGTGGACTAATTTGCGAATTGGTCTAGCGATGTCAGGCTAGGTATACCCAAACATGTCTGCGGTTTGGTTGTAGCTTTTTTTTGGTTTGCTTGTTCTTCTACTTAGGTTCATTTTGTCTCTTTGGGCTCTTTGTGTGTCATTAAACAAAACGCTAATCTGGAATGTATGCAAACATATGTTAAATACGTTGAGTATTACTGTGGCAATTTATAAGCCTAATGCTGGCCAGATGGGTTTTCATAGTAGTAGTACTAGAATCGTGGGCCAATCAGATGGAAACATTCCTTTAACGAATGGTTGGGCATGTGTGAAGGGAAACTTTAAAATGAATGAGACGAATAACACACTTAGTAACATACAATTGAAAACAGCTTTTTCTACCTGACCCAATTTTAATTTTTATGGTATTTTCCACAAAAAGAAAACCCACTTGATTTCAAAATCCTTGTTAAGGAGCCACATATAACACGACATCCCTTGGACGTGCCATTATAAAATTATGAAAAAAACGTCTGCGTAACATTTACATAACAACTGTGTAAATAGGTGAACTGTACAGGGTGGACCAATATATATATATATATATATATATATAGAATACCAGTATTAGACCAGTAC
Organism: Merluccius polli; assembly: GCA_030340625.1. Lineage (NCBI taxonomy): Eukaryota > Metazoa > Chordata > Actinopteri > Gadiformes > Merlucciidae > Merluccius > Merluccius polli. The sequence continues at coordinate 18,818 of JAOPHQ010004000.1, forward strand.
CAGTGTAGACCAGAATCCATAGTAGATCCAGCCGTCCACTCTGTAGAGCCTGGCTCAATCGATCCAAATTACCCACTGTTTGGCTGCTTGAGGTCCTTCAATGCCCAATCAATCCCCAGCAATTGACAGTTTAAACATGCTTGATCGCACACCAGTCTTTTTGTCTCCCTGTGTGTGTGTGTGTGTGTGTGCGTGCCTGTGTGAGAGAGAGACAGAGAGATGGAAAGAATAAAGATAACAAGAACGAGAGACAGAGACGGAGACAGAGACAGAGAGAGAGAGAGAGAAAAGAGAGAGGAGGAGAGAACTGGGCCCAGGGGTATGCTAGGTATACTGTAGAGATCATGGAAATGGAGAAGAAGATATATGGAGATAATGTGTGTTTCTCATCCTAATCGATACACGCGAGCTAGGAATAGATTAACTTATATTGGCTATTGTAAGCTAGGGGGGAATGAAAGAAGGCATTTGATACACTGATAGAAAACAAGATTAAAAAAATACTTAATCTATCTGAGAAAACAAAGAAAGAAACCAAAACATAAACAGGACTTTTTTAATGATATTTGCTTGTCTGTGTTACTATCTGTCTGACTGTGTTAGTGTCTTTAGAAATGTAGTATTTGTTGTATTACTTTCATTGTGGCATTACACACACATACAAAAAAAGTGCCAAATAAATGCGGACGGACGATGATTATGAGTATGATGATGACCACGTACCGATGGTGTTGAAGCGGTGCAGGGTGAGGTTGGCTGGGCTGTGGTCCCCCAAGTGGAGCTCCTCCAGGGGGTGGTCTGAGGCGTTGGTGAGGGTGATCTGCAGGTGGACCATGTGGGGCTGGTACAGGAAGGGCTGCCGGGGGAAGCTGTAGCGGGCCGACAGGCCCTTGCCCGACATGTGGTGGAGCAGCTCATGGCTCTTCACCAGCCCGAACGTGGGGACGTTCACCTGGGGGGAGGTGGGATGTTAAGTTAGGGCCGGGCGATATGGAAAAGTGTATTATCAAGATAGTTATGGGCAGGGGTTGAAATAAGGCTGTTTTACTCGCCAAATGCGAGTAATTTTTGTATTTGTCGAGTAATTTATGAAGACCACTCGCCACTCTGGCGAGTAATCTAAAAATTCGGCGCGATTGCCGCGGACCCGCCAGCAACGGACCCGCTAGCCGCGGACCCGACCGCGCAGCTCCCCCCGCTTCAACAATCGCGTAGCACCCCCCCCCCCCCCGGTCAACAATCGCTCAGACTCTGACGCGCTGCTGATTCGCGGCGCTGATTCGCGAGTCGTTCCCTGACTGTGATTGACTCGAGGACTGAGACGTCACGACTCACGAGAGCCAGCCAATCGTATTTAAATATCAGTGAAATGGTAAATGCATGCTGTCTTTGTATTTTCTGTGTCATGCCAGATTAATAATATATTTGAATGTCTCGTCAATCTGTCTCGTTGCACGCGACCCGGCCGGGACCCCCACCTTGGTGGATCTTGGTCTTGAGTGGGGGTGGCCAATGGCCATCTTCACAATAGTAAATAAAATATGCCCAGAATAAACACAACTGTACATCATTAACTTTAAAACTCATCATTGCTAAATCAAGTCTATTATCTTGCTGATATATTAAACATCCAATAATCTACTACGCCCCCCGCATCCCGCTGCGTTTGGTTTGTCTAACTTTACCTTGAATTGGGGGAATGGGGCATTTTGATCCTGACATGTCATTATGCATACATTAAATAAATCTGTTGAACTCAAATTAAATACATATGTTAACATATTCAACCAGACACAATGTTGTATTTGCTATTATTCACACATTTATTAACACCATCAACCCCCCTCCCGCAGTTGGTTTGACGGAGTTGAACTGTAACTTGATCTCTGAATGGTAACTTAACTGCATTCGTGATTCGTTTGAATGTTGTGAACGAGGGAGGAGCCGAGTCGGCTGGCATTCGCGGCGAATGCATTTGCGATTCGCGACTGCATTCGCCGTTCGCGAATGAGAACGAGGGGCGGAGGGAGGAGCTGAGTCTGAACGACTCAGTGAATGATTCACCGCTACCGGAAACACGACTGAACGAACGAACGAACGAACGACTCTTTATGGCGAACTGAACGACGCGAACTGATTCGCGCAAACGAATCATGAAATCCATCACTACTCAGCACTGGTAAAAAATCTGTTTGTCCAGTAAAAATTGTCATCTACTCGCCAGTTGTCTGGTAAGCCAACATTTTAGTTTCAACCCCTGGTTATGGGGAATTTTACACAATATCGATACACATCACGATATGCTTATGAATTCAAAATACCATTCTAAACAGTCTAATTGAGGGTTAGTATATGGAAATGTAAAGTATGGTATCGGACTAAAACTAGTTTTCCTTTCTCTCTGACGTTTCAAACTTTGTATTTGATCATTTTAAGGGCATATCTTTTCATTGTAATTCATTTATACTATAAAACTGGGCATCACGATAAGTCGATATCTTTATTTCATGACGCAGTACCATTCAAAGACGATAAATGATAATATTGAATTATTGCCCAGCCCTATGTTGAACCTTAACTATACAAATCTAGTCGGGTGAGGTTTTCGAGTTGAGATGAAGCCGCTCTATCACAAGAGAGAGACCTGGATAAGACAGCAGCAGTACTTTTTGCATGTTCATGTCTATACTATTCATATTTTGTATAGATATACTTCTGTAGATTTTTCAGTTCTTTATTTTCTTATTTTAATTATTACATAGATTTGTTTTCTTATTACTATCACCCTCATTTCCTGTCTAGGATTAATAAAGTCAATTTGATCAGATCTTATGTTACACAGAAATACATTTAAAACACATGAGTACAGTAAAAACAGCAGTACATTGAAACACAACACTTAACTTAAGAGCACATAAAACAGACACAGATGTAACGGCTAACAGGCGGGTCTATGGTGCAAGCAACAACTGGACAAAGCCCAAGTATAGCACAGTTTTGACATTGTAATATAGTGTATGCATACTGCATACTATTAAGGATGACAGTTAAAAAGGTTTTTGTTGTGGATGTTCATTATTAGGATAACATGTACTTGATCAATCCCAGACAGGACATTAGGGACTTCTGGCAATTCTTCAAATCCAAAAATAAAATAAAAGGTAAACGGACAAACGTATAATTGAACAGAACTGTTTGTAAACAGGAACATAGCAGTAGACTCGGTTCTCTACCACCGAATACTCAAAAAAACAAGTTTAGGCCAAATGTAAAGGATAAAAAGAAAAAGAAAAAGAACGAAAACCAAGAAAGAAAGAAAGAAAGAAGCAATATTCAGGCAGTTCACCGGTGGACAGCATCCAGCCATTTCCCTTCATTAACCCTCGAGAGTGTCGCGGGCGCCCACTTTAGCAATGTCCACAATCAGAGGCGACTAGATGAAAATGGGCTGAATGTGGGGCCCAGCTCACAGCGCAGGGCTGAATAAAAACATCTGCTAATGAAGGAAAGACACAAAAGCCTGCTCAGGCCAGACTTCGCCTTTCAGCGAGGCTTTTACCTTTTCAAGTACAGGAAATGGTATTACCTAAGCATTGGAGGAACAAGCCGTGCAAAAAAGGACGGATGTTTTTGTATTTGTGCCTTTGACACGTTTTGTATATAGTGTCGTCGGAGATGGGCAGCTTGTATTGTTCTAATGGCAATAACACACACACTCTTTTAATTTAGGCTAACAACGTGGCTTTGTGTTTAGCATATGGTTTAGTATTAATAAAAATTCTGATGCTCGCAACTCACGGAGGGGGAGAGGGAGAGGGAAGCAGGAAAGGGAGAGGGAGACAACCAACACAACTTGCTAATTGTTAATCATACGAAACCACACACAAACTGTTTGTTCCACGTTCACCTCAAGGTCAACCCTTGCATGGATGCAAATGAGTGTAGAGAGCTGCTGACTAAAAACAGCCATTTTATATTTTATGCCTCAAAAACTCTGACAGTTTGACAAGAGTCATGAGCAAAGGTGTGAGAAATATCTCGGCAGGATGCAGAGAAAGGAAAAAACAAACAAACGATAAACAGAAAACCAGTGAGTAAATATGTAAAATACTGAGTGAAGCAGACACGCATCTAATTAAGCTAATGGACTATGTTTGAGGCACTGTCACAAACTCTGGAAGATTTCACGCTGAAAATCAACAACACATACGACACTTCGTTGGTGTCTAACTCTAAACACATGTTCAGTTTTTTTGTGGGGCTGAAGGTATTTCCATTATGCTGGTGGTGAAAATATGTGGAAAAACGCTTCGACCTCCTGTCGACGAGGACCAACTTTTAAGTATCGAGAAGATGTTCGCACTGACAATAGTACAAATAATCCGCATCGAGCCGAGGAGAACGTGACGACAGTGTCAAAACAATAATAAATAGCAGGCTTTACCGTTATTGAGTAATTCACTCGAAAAATACAAACCTGGATGAACATAGGCGCTCGCTTTCTCAAAAAGATATTGCCAACATAAAAAAAGCGAACACATTTATCTTCTTAACCACCGCTACATCAACATGAGTTAACCAGCACACATCTGTCATGTTGAGAAACAGGAGGAAAATTAGTTTAATTTGGTTGTGAAAATAACTGTCAGAACAAAACCAAGGAGAAGACTCCTGGTTCCCTCCCTTTTTCTCTCTCCGAGAGAGAGGAACAAACACAGTCCACCTGTTAATTTATCAGGCTACGTTGGGATGTTGTCAAGAGCAGTAGTTGTCGATAAAGACATCTGCCACCACTCCGCCACATAGATGTATCCCACAAATCCTCATCATCCCCCTACCCTGCTAAAGGTTCACATCCCCCTACCCTGCTAAAGATTCACACCCCCCCACCCTGCTCAAGGTCCCAAGTGCAGGCAGGGTAGAGGAAGACGAAGCTCCCAACTTCGTATCATCACCAATCTGATAGTCTGGACAGTGCAATCCTGGAAGGTACACGCGCACGCGTGCGCACACACACACACACACACACACACACACACACACACACACACACACACACACACACACACACACACACACACACACACACACACACACACACACACACACACACACACACACACACACACACACACAGACACACACACACACACAAAGACCACTGCTAACACGCCAACACACACACCAAGTTCTCTGTTAACACACACACACACAAACACCTGTGTCTTCTTAAAACACACACACACACAGTTGTGTTAACCAGCACTCGTCTGGTGGACCTTAAAGTGTAAATAAGAGAAAGAGATGGATGTAACCTTGACTTCCCCTGTCAGTCGCCACCACACCCCCACCACCACCCCCATCACCCCCAACCACCACCCCCATCACCCCCATCACCCCCCACCACCACCATCCATTGGCTCCCACTCTCCATGTCCCTGGGCAGGAAGGAAAAAGGGGGAGGTTGGGCGGAAAGGGGGGGGTGACAACAGGAGAGGAAGTTGATTGAGGGGCTCTATTATGTATCAAGTTAAAGCGGGGGGGGGGGGGGTGGCTGTGATGGACGACACGCCAGTCACCTTCAGAGTCTGGACGCCACGCTCGCCGTATCCTCCCTGGCAAATGACCTGAAAATCCCGCTGACATATACAGTAAAAAAAAAAAAGGAAAAAAAAAAGGGCTAAACCGTCGCCGGGGCAACCTTGTCGTGCTTAGTGCATAAGAAGGCCAATTTAAAAGCGAACAGTGTGGAGTGGCGGTGGTGGGGGGGGCAGATGTATGGGCGTGTATTGAAAATCCATTTCAGACACCGGCCGTCTTTTCGGAAACTTAAGGGATGGTATTTTCATTACGCGCGCTAAAATGGCTGGCGGGAAGAAGTGAAGCAAGCGTGGGGTAAGGTGCGTGCGGTTTGACTTTTGGCCATAATTGTTCCCCTCAACTGTGGAGATGACAATTAATGGGGGGTTGGGGGGGCGGTGGGTGGGAAGGAGCGAGAAAGACCTTGACGGGACGTTAATGTAAGCCAATGTTACTACAGCCATCCCAAACTACTTTAAAGCCAGCAGGGCGGCGTGGCACGCATATAAAGAGGAGGGCGAGTTAATTTACGCCAATTTACCTCTAGATTACGTATTCAAAAACGATTAATTCCCAATTTCTGAACCAAACAAGTGAAAAAAGGCGATGGGAAGCGGTGTTTGGAGGAGCAGAGCCTAACCATTTTCTTTGCAGGGGGAAGGCACCATTCATTCATTTGAATCCAAGCTCTCAAACGATTACAAGCCCGATCCATTATTAGAGGTAGCACGGAGTATAAAATGTCACAATATCTAATAGTGCAGAAAAAATATAAAAAGCGGAGCAGACAAATCACCAATAACTGTAATTATATGAATAACAACAAACAAATACGTTTGACCACAGATGTGAAGTCTAGAAAAGAACAGTAAAAAAAAAATCAGCAGCCACCGTTTGAATAATGAATGATTGACATAAGAATGAATGTTGACATAATATAACGTACACACACATATATATATATATATATACACAATCGCGCACCCCCCCCCCCCCCCCCCCCCCCCCGTCAACAATCGCGCAGACTTATTTTTAGTCATTATTTAGGTAGCACATGCATATTATGAATGCCTTCGACAGAATTCAAATGAGCCATTTTAATCTAGATTAATTCCAAGATTACAGTTAGATTAATCTAGATTAAAGAAATTAATCTATGCCCAACACTAATATATATATATATATATATATATATATATATATATATACACACACACACACACACACACACACACACACACACACACCAAAACTTTCAAGTATAAAATCCGGTCGTATTAACGTAGCGATCTGAGCTCCCATGCAGAGGCAGCCAGTCCCGTCTGGCTATTCATGGCTATTTATGTCCCTTTTAAGAGGCAATCTCCCCATGTTTGAGTGGCAGCAGCTGCAGGCGTGGGAGGGCAGCGCCCGCCATGTTTGCAGCGCAGAGAGTCTCCTCCTGCCCATTCATAATTAGGCCTGACCCAGCAAGGGGAGGGGTCAGACGGGTGAGAGGGAGATGAGTGGGGGTGGAGGGGCGGGGGTGGAGGGGAGAGGCTGGCGCCCGCCTGATGGCACCAAATGAACAAATTATGATGCCCCCCCCCCCCCCCTTGGGCGTGATGGGGTCAACTGCCCGGCACCCCACCACTGACAGTTCAATTTCCCCCCGGCGCGGCCCCGCTCGCCGGCCCGCTAATTATGAATGAAAAGTTATCAGCCGGCGCCGTCGCGTGCACACGGACGGCGGTCGGAAAGAGGTGTCGGTTGGGGAGGATGGGCTAGGGGGTGGGGGCAGACGATTTAAGAGGCATTTGCGGGAGAGATCCTAATGTCAAAATGTTATTAGAGGGAGCGGTAGCTGGGCGGAGGAAGGAGAGGGGAGGGGGGGGGGAGGGAGGGGAGGTCAGAGACAGTGGCCGGGGTTAATCTAAATGCCTTTGATAACCATGCAGTAATCCTCTAAAAGGGGCCCGAGCACTGAGCCGAGACCGACTCTCTGCCTTTGTGGGCGTATTGGTGAGAAATAGAAATGACACCGGGGCCAGTGTGTGTGTGTGTGTGTGTGTGTGTGTGTGTGTGTGAGAGCAAGACTGTGTGTGTGTGTGTGTGTGTGTGTGTGTGTGTGTGTGTGTGTGTGGGGGGGGGGGGGGGGGGTGAGCAAGGAGGATAAAGCCGTTTATAAAGCCGAGTTATTTACCCTCGTCTATGAATTCTGATGCCCATCATGTATTTATGCATAAAATTGACTCTAAATCAGGTGTAATCTGCATTTGGATTCTCTATTACACCCTGGCCTTCACCCGGAGTGACTGAGAGACTGACAACTCCTGCAAAGCGTAAACACAGCCCAGCCAGGCATAAACACAGGCCTGAGAGCAGCTGTCAATCATATTGACGGACAGGCAGGCAGGTGTGATGGGCAGAGCCGGAACGGAGAGTAACCTGCTCTTGTGCTCCCTCTCGGCAGCAACGCAGCAGCAGCCCACAGTTTAACACATAGTGGATAATGCCAAGGCTTGTGGAAGGAGTACATACCATCAGAATATCGTGTTGTTGAAGGATTTGGCCGCTTTGCTAAGACCCCCTGGTTAATTGTCGACGTTGTCTATGTCGAGATGTAAATCCTTGATTTGGACAAATGGACTGGCTCAGTGGGGAAAAAGGGACATTTGTCTCGTTCTATGTACATGCATACAACAGGAAACTGAGCCCTTCGTTTTGATTCAGAAGCGCATGCTTAGGCTGCATTCCAACCAGTTAAAAAACACCCCCCTCCTACACTTGCCCTCGCGACCTATTTAAATGTTGCTCTCCACTCAGAATTCAGGATTATACAACAGGTAGTTCTGACCAAGCAATCTGATTGGTCAACTAGACATTTATTACGTGTTCGAATCAGCATGTCCTACTATGTAATAGCAGAACTTCTCGGGGGAGACGGCACAGAGACTGGGCCGGAAACGGAAAACTGCAAGGGGGCGGAGTTATGCCTTGTTTCCTGTTTCATTACGGAGATATTCTACTGAAGAAAACTAATTTGTGCGAGTGGACGAAGCTTTCAGAAGGGGATTTTAGTGTATTTCTACAGTGGCCAGTCTACACGGTATTGATTTGAAACCTTTACACTCACTTTTTTGCAGTTTACTACTGCTGGCTAAGTTTGTGTTTGCCAATTACACGCTTATAGATCCCCTCCTCCAGCAAATTCAATTCCTATTATCCCAATATCCTTATTTTAAGTAAACCTAGGTAAGTTTCAAGTATATTGATCAAGTTTGAACACCAAAAATGAGTTTCTAGCCAGGGTTAATGTTCTGATATGCCGATGTAAACAAATACAGTTTGTTTGTTTTGAAATGATAGATAGAAAACGAAAAGGACAACAAATGGATGGACATGGCTACAACAGAAACAACAACCTGGACAGCCATTTCCTCCCGCGGGAAAAACAAGATGACAACCGCCGAGAGAAAGAAGCTGTCACAGGCAGAAAGGTCAACCATCACATATACACACACAGCGCCGACGCAAGGGACCAGACATCTGACAGAGAGAGATGGATGGTGACAGAGACCGAGGAAGAGAGAGGAAGGAAGGAAAGGAAAACAAAAGAATGGGGGGGGGGGGGGGGGGGGGGGCGGTACACAGAGAGAGAGAGAGAGAGAGAGAGAGAGAGAGAGAGAGAGAGAGAGAGACTATAACTAACGCGAGGGGAAACAGGGCAGGGCAGCCGGTTATAAATACGAGGATAGGGGAGGAAAAGGTCAACAGCAGAGATGCTCCACACACAGGCCTCTCATTGCACACTGACGGAGAGAATGTAATCTTCCGTGCACACGGGCACGCACACGTGCACAAATATGTGTACGTGCACGGACAGAAAGGAACGCACACGTGCGAGCAGAGAGACACACACACACCTGCATGGGGGAGGAGATGCTGGAGAGAGACAGTCCCTCCAGGTCTGACAGCAGGCTGGGAGAGTACATTGCAGACTTGGGCGTGGTCAGGGCCGTCGGGGTCACTGCAAGAGACCAACAACAACAACAACAACTTGTTTATTTTGTGAATGATGAACCCAAGTGTTAAATGTTTTTTTTTTTTTACCGTCCCATTAAGATCAAGTAGTAGTAGTAGATGTTGTTTATATTCCGATGTGTATTCTTTATGTTGCATTTTTAAACGGATTAAACAGCTGGTTATTGTCGCAGGAAGACAGTGCACTTTGTGTGCGTCTCCATTTAGGCACGCCGACCAACTCCCATTCCCCACTCTCCGAATGAACCCATTACATACAGCTGATCAGATTTGTTACGAGTAGAGTGCTCCTAAACTCACGGTCGTCAAGATCCAACAAAGACACTTCCTTCTTGGGCTGCCCTTCCTTCACCTGCACCTGCACAAATATAACACAACAACATTACAACCAGCGAGATGGGAGTCCAGCGACGGCTTCGGAGGAACAAGACAAAATGACAGATGAAAGAGACCACTAGCGACTGACTGACTGACTGGCTGACTGGCCTGAAATTGTTTGGAGTGTGAGATTCGGTGTGCGTGCGAGACGTTTCAATCTCGCCGACAGCTCGCGGTGTGGAGACGCGGCGGCCTCTCCTCAAGAAATAGGTGCTCTGCATACACACGTGGGCCCCGGGAATCTGCATTGACCAGCCATGCACGGTGTCATGTCACCTCCGATACAAGCGGGGGCCGCAGCGACGAGGTCAGGCCTGTCAGGCTTCTGACTTCTGGCGAATTGCGACAAACGCAAATGGAAAGCCATTCAAACACGCACTAGCGCACGCAAAGCCATTTGTACCGGGTCTTTCTTTCTTCACACTCGTCTGGACAGCCGCACGGCGTCATTCACGTCACATGGAGAAAGAAGCGGAAAATTCCACTTCTGCTTGCGGCAGGCGGGGTTGAATCCAGGGCGTCGTAGGGTATGTTACTGGCGCACGCCAGAGGCGTGAAGAGGGAGAAAACGTACAGTAAGAGTTGCTAATGGTCTGCATCTTATTTAGTTCTGTTGGGACTGATGCATGTTGGGAGGACATGGAGAGACCTGGATTAAGAATTGGATGGGCGAGAGAGGAGACATGACAGAGACAGAAAGTGAGAGCGAGAGAGACAATGTGAGTGTGATAGAGAAGGAAAATACACAGACAGAGAAAAGGACAAAAATAAATGCATAATTCATGCTTGATGCCCAACTGACAAAATGTATGAAATGGAAATTTCATCGTGCAGAACGTGGAATGGTTGGATAAAGGTGTGTGTGTGTGTGTGTATGTTTGTGTCTGTGTGTGAGACGGGGAGGTAAACAGCATAGGCTGAGCGCTTGAGGTGAAGAAGTACTGAGTGAGACATAGATTTGCAACAGAGCTGAAGCATTTACCCGAGAGCTATATCAAATTTAACAATTCACAAAACAGGATGCACATTTAATGTAATTGAGAGCAGAATAATACCTACTCCAATAATCTATGTTTTCCATTATACAGACACCTGCAATCACTATTTAAAATGTGGATGCAGGTGTATATGGAGTTTAACCACTACAGTTTAATTACAATTACTAGTCAACTGCCAATAGGGCTCTTAAAATGATTTAATAAAAGAAAAATACATTAGCACTTTTGGGAGAAGCCTCATAAAGCAGAAACAGCTTTTTGGCAGGAGACTGTCGGTTTATATAATCGTTTAATTGCCAATGCAGTAAAGCTTAATCCCGTCAATATCAACCCAAGAGAAGGTTGACGTGGTTGCTCGTGGCAACAGGTTTGACAACGGAGATACACTGTCATGGAATGATCAATTAAGAGGCGGTTATCTCTTTTGAGGTAAACTACAAAAACTATTACCGTAGCAGCGTTAGCATAGTATTGATATCCCATGACTTGCTTGGTCCGAGACTCGTGAGACCATCCGGATATTCACGTTTGCGTTTCGCAATGCAAATCAGTCTGGCCTTGGCTGGGCAGCAATTGATTTCCAAATAGAAAAGCCTTTTAACGATGTTAACCTTTTAACATCTATTATTCAGTCTATTTCGGATAAACACAGTTTTGATTGCTCCGTAGATTGCTACACTTTCCTCGGGCGCCGCCATTCATTATTTTAATTCGGCAGACTGCGGCGCTCCGTGTCTGTCATGAACTGAAACTCCTCCCCCGAGTGCTGATTGGTCATCATTTTTAAATATTTGGAAGAGGCTTTCAACGGGATGGAGACCCGACTGATCTGCAGGAAGAAACGGAGAGCGTGAACGCACAAGATCGGGATGGTCTCAGGAGGCTAGCTTGGTCCTTACTGAAACTTACTGAACATTACCTTGGGTTTGGACTTGCTGGAGCTCTTCGTCTGTCCTTTGCCAAAGTCAGAGTCTGAGGAGGACTCTGAGGAGGAGGAGGAACTGTCCTCAGATGAGCTACTGGCTACGGGGCCATTGTTGTTTTCCTCAGACTCACTGGAAAACAAAACACAGGAGGCACAAAGATAACTTGAGGTACATACAAGTAGAACTAGGGCTTGTACATTGCGATGTCACATCACATTTACAGTACTACAACTTTCTTGAGTCCTCTCAATATGGCGGAGCATCGGCAACAAAAGATGCCATGATGCATTCTGATGTACGAGCCCTATACACACATATTCATGATTTTAAATAGCTGATGCTACTGATGGAAGGAGTGAGCAGGATGGTCTAGTGGTTAGGGGGTTGTACTCCACCACCACCAGGAGAAAAGTTCTGGGTTCAACGCACAACATCTGCAGTATCTGTAGGCATCCCTCAACAATGACACGCATCGAAACGTTTGAATGCATTTTACCGTCACTCACTTTGGATGAAAGCATCTGCTAAATGACTAAGTCCCAGAACTTAGGCCACTCGGGAATGCATTAAAATCCCCCAAAAATATATATTTTTAAATGTTCCCTCAAACAAAGTGAAAACTTAAACTTGGCTCCATACAAACAGCAACGATCAATATGCTTTTGTTTTGCCAAGTTAATTGACTGTTGCATTCAAGATGTTTTTCCATCACTCCCTCACACCCCCCCCCCCCCCCCCCCCCCCAACCCCACTTTCTTTCACTTGCTCCGTCTCTCTTCAATTTGTCCCTATAATGAGTGTTTACTCCGGCTGCCCGGGGGTTTCAGCTGTTTAATTAATGAGGAGAATTGTGACGGTAACTGGCTTTTTAACTTGGGAGATGATGAAAAGCCAGTATTAATTTGGCCTACAGATTTCATTTGCTGGGAACAGGAGAAAGCGATATAAATCATGGTGGGCATGATTAGGCCCTGCCTGAAATGACTGGGCCGTAATGAGGGCATTATGCTGTGTTTGTTGTGGAAGCGCTGGGGTAAGCTGCTCTAATTACTCGCCGTGTAGGCCGCTGTGCACACGTGTGTGTGTGTGTGTGTACGTGTGTGTCGGTGTGCACAAGTGTCTTTGTGCGTGCCGTGCCTTTGTGTGTGTGTGTGTTGTGTGCACGTGCACATGTCTTTGTCTATGTTGAGTGTGCATATGTGTCTATGGTGTGCGCGTAGTGTCAGTGTGTGGTGTGGTGTGTATTGTGTGTGTGGTGTGCATGTATGTCTTTGTGTATGGTGGACCTGTGTGCATGCGTGTCCATGTGTCTGTGTGTAGGCAGTGGTGTTTGTAGGGCTCTAATTAAACTCTCCACTGGAGTGAACAGGGTCATCTGCAAAGCTGAGAAGCAGGTACATTTGGTGTGTGCAACACACACACACACACACACACACACACACATTAAGCGTACATACAATATCATGTGGTAACAAAACCCCTGGTCTCAGTTACAGTGTGAGCTGTGTTCATCAGCAAATCAAGTACAGTCTATAAAAAAAACATTTCCAAGCATGGTAACGTGTGTTTGTATGCGTGTGTGTGCATGCGTGTGTATGTGTGTGATCATAGCCGATATTAATGACTCAAATCTCATTTATTGGGAACACCAGACTGCTAAATGACCAATCAGAAGTCATTATCCATTAGCTATGTAAATGCAGGTTGCTCTACTGGAGGAAAATACCGCCTTGATTTGCTCGTTAATGGAACTCCCGCTAATGATATTCTAGCAGCTCGGCCAGCCGAGCGCAATGAGTGTGTGGTGTGTGGGTGAGTGAGAGTGAGAGAGAGAAAATAAAATACAAAAGAAATATATGAGAAAAGAGAGTGAAGACGAACACATTGATAGAAAAGCAAAAAACTGAAAAGATTGATTGAGGAAAAAGAGAGAAATTGAAAGATCAGAAATACAAAGAGAAAGAAAATTATGAATGACCAGAGAGAGAGACAACCCACACACAGAAAACACATACATTCACCCAGGTAATACCGCAGTGTATTAAAGCCCAACAAGTTATGTTGACAAAGAGAGCCAGGTCTACTCTTCTCTCGTCACACGGAATAGAAAAATGGCTGAAGAGGTGAACAGATGGAGGCTTGCGATTATTGGCGCGGCAAAGCAATGGTCACGTCCGCTAGTAGCGAGTACCACAAACGCACACCTGTTTTAATTAGCGAAGCCTGTCTGCAAGGCAAGAATACAAAATGGGTGACATCTGGACACGCTGAATTTACGGTGTGGGGGTGTGGCAGTGTGGGGGTGTGGGAGACACTGAGGAGATTTTCCACGTACCTGTCGACAGTTTTCGACTTGGCTTTCGACTTTCTCTTATTCTTATTCTTCTTTTGGTCCGTTTCGGACTCACTGGAGCTCTTCTCCGATTGGCTGGAGCTCTTCGCCGACGCATCGCTACTCTCCTCATCACTGTCCTCGGTGCCCGACCCTGTACAGTCAAACACACCAGTTCAATATATCTGTAAGGGATAATGTACAGCGAGCCATTATTGTGAAATAAACCCTGACGGGGTGATGGAGGACTTGAATCACCCTGAAGGGGTTTATTTCGCAAAAATGACCGGCTCGCTGTACATTATCGCTACGCTACTTACTAAAGAAATCAATAATTTGACACATAATATAACAACAAAAAAAGATTTTATTGATTTCAAAATCATAGCGGAAGCAATACAAATAATTGTATTGCTTCCGGGGCATAGCTGTCCGTGTCGGGCTGGTTCCAGCATAATATCCCCAGGCAAAACCGGAGGCGAGTTTGTGAGATTAAAGCAGAATTTATAGCCACCGTTCGTGAATGCCGTGGCATTTAGTCGCCGTTTTGCCATTGGTGTGGATGCGCAGTTCGTGCACGGTGCTTGCAGCGCTTAAAAACTTCAGAGGTGCACAACACACAACAAACCACCGCTGTGAACCCTGCCCCTGTCATTTTCGGTTAGTACCGGCTTGCGCAGTTAACGCACGGCGACTATAAATTAGGTTTTAGGCTGGCTTGGCAAGGCCATGCCAGCCTACTTTACAGAAACACAGAAATAAAAACCGTCATTACCTTCACTACTGCTGCTGCTGCTACTGCTTTCGCCACTGCTGCTACTGCTGTTTTTGGATCCTTGGTCCTCCTCCTGGTCGCCGTCCGAGTCAGAATAGAACTTGTCCTCGGACTTGGCCGGCTTGGCCTTCCCGACAGTGGGCACCCACTCTTTCACCTGCGACACATGGAC
Source organism: Merluccius polli (assembly GCA_030340625.1). Lineage (NCBI taxonomy): Eukaryota > Metazoa > Chordata > Actinopteri > Gadiformes > Merlucciidae > Merluccius > Merluccius polli. The sequence goes on from JAOPHQ010004000.1 coordinate 34,002, forward strand.
CGAGAGAGCGGTTGAACTTTGAGAGTCACAGCAAATAACAAGGATCACTTAAAAAAAAAAAGAGAAGGGGTATGACCAACAACGTGTTAAAAGTATGTGATACAGGCCAACAAAAGCAACGATATTTAAAACTACACTAATTGTGGGGAAGAGAAAATGACAGCTTCCTGACAAGAGTCCTCCCATTGGCTAAGAAAAATACCAAAACAAGTGCCAATGTTGTTCTTGAACATAATATATTGGGAGTTGCATCCCGCTCATTGGAGTAAGCATTTATTGCAACCAGAAAGAAAAGATATACCCCACTACTATCAATACTGATTGAGAGCGCATAAAGAGTTAGTCTCTGTGCAGTCGTTCATCTCTGTACTATGCATACTATATATATTAAATAGACAACGATTAGTCGATTAATTACAAAATGTTTAATCGATTAATTGTTTAGATCATTTATCAAGTACAAATACCAAACATTTGCTACTTGATGTTTCAGAAATTCAAATGTTTGCTTCATGGATCATTATAACATGAATACTTTTTCTCGGCTGCTTGTCAGATAAAGCAAGCAAATTTAAGACATCACTTTGGACTCTGGTACCTTGTGATGACATTTTCTAGACTAAATGATTAATCAATGAATCGAAAAAATGATCTCTGAAAATAATCGTTCGTTGCAGCCCTAATATTAAACCCAAAGTTTTGCGTAACAAATGTAAAAAACAGTTTGGAGTGTGTCCAACGGAAGTGCAGATGATGAATAACGATGATGACGGCCATGTGTTAAGTGGCCCTAGCAGTACCGGCTCGATGACTTCCACGTTCCTCACGGACTGGTCTGGTGCGACTGCCGGCCAATCAGAGAGCTCCAGGTAGCCAGATGCTTTAACGTTGAGGCTGTGGGACAGCGTGCCCAGTTGGAAACGATCGCGATCTGAACAGAGACAGAAGGTGGAGAAATCAGCTCAGAACACATCAGTGGGAAGGTTTTAGAGTTAAAGATGTAGAGGGGCACATCAGCATGCATCATGGGATTTTTTGTTGCCACTACTCTGCCATATTGAGAGGACTCGAGGAGAGTTGTAGTCCTGTAAAATCCTAAATCATATATACTGTAACATAGGCTAATGAAAACTTTGTTTTGCCACGTCTCTATAATGTCTCTCATGAGAAACGCTGTGGTAGTTTCAAACACAACAATGTCTCCCCAATTACTAAACAATAACCCAAAAAAACATGACTACCAACATAATAACTGACATTCCAATACTCCTATTCTTCCAAAATGGAGGCGTTCATTGCGATGTGACGTCTCGATGGATGTACAAGCCCTATAGAGTTGATAAGAAATGGAGAGATAAATAAAAAGGTCTCTCAAGGTAAAATGTGGCTAAATGTCACTGAATAAACCAAGAGGTCTAAGCATCCACTCCTCATGCAAATAATTGTGTGTGTGTGTGTGTGTGTGTGTGTGTGTGTGTGCGCATGTGTCCGTGCAAGTGCAAGTTCACATACAATTCTTTCTCCTTATTGGTCAATACTATTAGTATGGTGTGTGTGTGTGTGTATGTGTGTGTGTGTATGGTTCAGTCACCATGAATGGGAGGTTTGCTCTCAAAACTGTGCTCCACTTCTAAAAAAAACAAAACCCTAAATTGTGAATATTAAAAATGACAGGGACTGTTAACGCCTTGCATAAACTGCCAGTTGGTGCAAAACGGCCTCAGAATGTTAATGTATTGCGACGCTCATTCGGCCCATTATTTCAGGGAGAGAGAGAGGCAGAGAAAGGGAGAGAGAGAGGTAGAGAAAGAGAGAGAGAGAGAAAGAGAGAAAAGGTTAACATTAACTGAGTAATTTACCCATCTCATTAGTCCTAGGTAAAGACAGATGACCCCAGTGCCCTACAGAGAGCTAGTCACACCAGAATGATAAAACCATGGGTTATGTGTTCGCTATTGTCCTTCTCTCTCCTTCGCTGAAATAACATTAATCCACAGAGAAAAGATGTCCTACTTTCAGCGTAGGGGAAGAGAGAATTTATTCCACCATTTTGTTTTTATGTTGCCATTGAGAGGATGCCATATTTGTCACAATAATATTGGTGCATCTTTTTTTGGTGGTTGGTGTATAATTTATCGGACACGGGTAAATTATTCAAAAAATAAATACATTTTGTCATTGAGAGGATGTCAGTTTTGTTAGAAAAAGACAAAAACGACAGTGTAACTTTGGTGGTTGGTGTATAATCTACCAACGCGGGTAAACAAAGAGAGAACCTTCCACAGTTCTTAAAATGGAGTGCGACGTTTCAAGAGACGTTTCAAGTTTCAAGAGTTGGATGTACCTTTGAAGGCGGACTGCAGGAGCGGCGCCGGCTTGGGAGCCAATAGGATGCGGCGTGCGTACTTGCTGAGTGCGCCACTCTTCTCGTTGGGCACGATCAGCTGGCGTATGAAGCGCGTGCGGTCCCGGATGTCGTAGTTCTGGTCATATTTCCCCAGGTTCAGGATGTACTGGGTCAACAGCTTGGTCTGGCGGAGGGAGGACACATTTTAAAATGATGAGATGTCAGGCAAATCATTAAATAAAGTAAAAGAAAAAAGAAAGAAATGGTGCCAATAAATAAGCTTATTATGAAACATGTCTCTATTTCGCTTAATGCCTTAACTTCTAAATCAACAGACGTCGCAAATCTGTCCCTCTTTAGGTCCGTCTCCAGCAGCAATTATCCTTCAGTAGAAACTGATTATAGAGCCACAGCCGACCCATTCTCACCTGCAGTTTTAATGAGCCAGTACTATCGAGACATTATATAGCGTGGAGAAACACTTAAGCCTAAAATATACCATTCCAAGTCGGCATGGAAACGAGAGTCACACCAGCCTGCTAAGGACCACTCAACATAGCCACCCCCCCCCCCCCCCCCCCCCCCCCCCGCCCGGCCCTTCACCTGACCGATCGTCCGGGGGGGAGGGGCATAATGATCTGCCCGTTGAAGGATGTGGCGTCTAGGCTCATGAAGCCAGGTCAATGGCCGTATTCACCCACATCTAACAGACTGGGCCATTAGGATAACACTTGCCTTACTCACTGCTCTACTGTACAGGGGAGTCCGACTAAACACAGGGGTTACAGCTCTGTGTTAAAGGGGCCAGATCAGTTCTACCAGCCTACCCGGTGGACTGTACCAACCGGTCGGCTTATCTATCCATCATACAGCTGGGGTGGACACTCCCACTTGTGATGTCACTAGAGGGTAGTCGAATGGCAATTTAGAAACGGCGTCTAGCGACTAATCACACTCACACCTGGTGGTAAAATAAGGGGCCCTTTAAGGTGGTTTTACACCCAGACTTGATTGTGAAAATGTCCGTAAAATGTATTGTGATTAAGGGGTGAACAAAATCTAATGATCCGATCGGACGGCGTCAACATGGCCGAATCTAATCAAGCAGCGTGATAAATGCAAGGCGGGTGCGTGGTGGATGTTAGCTATATTGCGTCGTTGTGTGTGTGGAGGGGGGGGGTGTTTCTCGTCTCTCAGACCTGTTTGGAGTTCGTCAGGTAGAGTTTGGCGGCCAGGTTGACAATTTGCAGCTTGACGATGTCTTCCTCGGTGGTGAAGCTCTTGGCCATCTTGCGGAGCACGTCGGGTGCAATCTTGGGCACCCTCTCGCAGTACTCCCCGATCAGCCACAGGATGCTTGCCCGAGCCATCGCCACCTGAGACACAATTTATCAGCAGAGAAGGTCAGCAATTTGTGAGTTTACTTTTATAGTCGACGATTTAGCAGACGCTTTTAGCCAAAGCGATTTACAGTGAATTCAGATACTGTGGTCATTATGGAGCAGATAGGTTAGGCTGTGTACAATGGGAATCGAACCCAGGACCTTTCAGCTGGGAGCTGTGCACCCTGGCCTCTAGACCCCTATATATAGCAATATCCAACTAAGACAACAAAACAAACTGTAATATCCTTGTAGATTAATATTGATTATGAGAAAAAGCGTGATGTAAAGGCCCCAATGTACTTACGATGAAATAGTGGTGTGTTCGCAAAGACAAAATGGCAGACTTGCAACCAAAACGAATGGCAGCATTGGGCTTATATCGCCAGTGTGCGCAGGGTTTTCAGTCGAAATAGTCAAACTTTTCCCACATGCCCTAAAACACCACTGCCTGCCCCTCGACACAGACTTGCTGAGACTGTGAGGGATTATGCGCATTTGTATGACCGCTCAAGCAGGGACTACAAGGCCACGGAGACGGTAGGAAACTCCTGGCGTCATTAAACGAACAACCCACACATCACACAGTGACTACATTGTGCTAGGGCTGCAAAGATTAGTTGACAAATTGATTAGTCGATCAAAAAATGTATCAAATTACATTTTTATAACCGATTCATCGTTTAGGGTAATTTATCAAGGACAATTACCAAACATTTGCTTTTTGATGCTTCAGAAATTCAAATGTTTGCTTCATGGATCTTTATAAAATTAATACTTGTTGGCTGCTTGTCAGATAAAGAAGCAAATTTAACTTAACAAATGTAACAAATTTAAATTACTTTTGGCTCTGGTAACTTGTGATAGCATCTGCTATTATTTATAATATTTTCTAATAATATTTTCGACTAAATGTTGAATCGGAAAAAATTATCATTAGATGAATCAACTATAAAAATAATCATTAGTTGCAGCCCTATATCACACCCTGTCGAAATCCAACAGTGCAGTTCACCAGCCTATGCGAGAAACACGCCCATTTTCAATCTGTCGAGAGTATATCAGGGCCTCATTTTGTACCGTTATCTTGTCAAAGAGCTTGGCCATGTGCTTGATGATGTCACTGTGCTGACTGGGCTGGGTCTGCAGCAGCTTCTTGATCACCACCACGCTCTCCGCCACCACCGTCTCTGTGGAGACCAGGAGAGAGCTTCTCAGAACACACACACAACACACACAACACACCTCATCTACCAGCCTGTGTTTTCAATATTTATAGGAATAAGTATAATAAGTATAATAATTATAAGTGTAAGAGAGAACAGGTCAAATAAAAGTACTATGTATCTAAAGAGACAAGTTACAAGTGAGGCATGTGAACAGGTCAGTTTGTGAGATGTTCGCAGAAGAGGGGTGGGGGGACTCTGCAGCTGTTGTTCAGCCTTGTTCACACTTGTTTTAAGCCAGGGCCCAGTAGAGCTTCACCCTCAGCCTCTGGGGCCCTCTTGCGACGCTATACAAATAAGCCTGAATATATACAACTTTAATTGCCAAATTAACATTAATGTCAACATATAGTGGGTGTCAGTTTTCATTCAGTGGTTGGTTCAATCCGTTTTCAGAGCGATGTGATAGGATGGGTCAAAGAGTATTTGGCACACATTATCAATGAACGTGAAGCAAGGTCAATAATAATAACAGCTATCTAATATAGCAGTGTCTTTTTGGAGCGCGGCCCATTTGCCGTCCCACGTCCTGGTGCCGGGCATGACCCATGGTTTGAGGAACGCTGCGCTAAACGACACAAGGAAAATAAACTAAATTATATGGATACTACCGTCTCGGTTGGAGAGCAGCAGCACAAGGCCGTTGAGACAGGTGTCCGTGACCTCAGAGATGTCGGTGGCACACCTGCCGATGGCCTGGATGGTGGCCGCGGCAAACGCCTTATCCTGGCTCTTCACATACGTCTGGAGACAGAGACAGAGAGCAAAGCGGTTAGTTCTCATAAGGCATATCTCCAATAATTGGGCAAATACCGAGCAGCAGCCATGACTGCCTGTTTGTGAAGCCCTGGCAGAAGCGACTGATGTGTGGTTCCTGCCTATAGATGGCTTGCAGTGGTTGGATGCAAAAAGAACAATCACCATTCGTCTAAATCGAATGTGATTTAATTCTGAGAATACAAGTTCGGTTTCACCTCAGTGGCTAGTTCATCTCCGTATTATGTATTTTGAGAGGTCCCGATTGACATAGTGAGATAGTTTTATTTCACTAAAAAGTTATTAAGGATTGAGTTTTGCCCATAGACTACTGCAAGGCAACCATTCGATTAATTCGATTCGGTTGCAAAAAATCTCAAGGATTGACGGCGCCCGTAACGCAAGATCTACAACTTCATAACGGTCATGCGCAATCGTGAACCCTACAGTACAGTGCAAATGTATGCTGTTCATAAAACAACAAACAAAAAATGTATAAACGGATCAAACCTGAAATTCTCTCAGAATAGTGGATATGTTAGCTTCGTTGGCCAGGTTGGTGAGAATCTCCAGCTGAGGAAAAAGAAGGGTAGAAAGGGTAAAAAAAAATATTAATTTCAATCTAAATAAATCCTGCCGTGCCATTCTGTCACCACAACTCAGTGAAACGGTTGAGTCACCTTCAGTGTTTTGATGTGGGTGGGGTCCGTGGACCTCACGTAGAAGCTCTTCAGGTACGGTTCAAACATGCCCTGGGAGGAGAAGACATGTGGTGTTATGCATGACTAACTAACTAACATGATTCACATCTTCCATGTGTTCTCTGTAGCAGTGGTTCCCAACCGTAGACTTTAAGTGTACCACTAAATAGCGGACTAAATCGCGGACCATCTCATATGCAAACGGTAAAAAATAGATAAATACACATGCAGTGGCTGAGCAAAGAGTGCCAGCAGCGCCCTCTTTATACACAATTATTACTGCAAGAAGGCGGAAAGCAAACAGTGAAAAAACAGTGAGAAACAGTGGAAAGAAACACTGCTGAGCTCCCAGTGTGTTTATTTAGCAAACACAAATGAACATCAATGGAATGGAAAACATATGACAGAATGCAGAAAGCGATATTATTTTTGAAATAATAACAAGCCATAATACTATAGTTACTGAACATTTTTTTCTATTATTGTAAATGTGTCTATTTCAAGAATTAAATCCTACTGCAGTATCTTCGCATACCACCGGTTGAAAAACACTGCTCTATAGTGACAGCTTACCTTCCTCTGGATGGACATGGTGGCAATGTTCTGCAGCACCACATACTGCACCTCCCTAAACAGAAGCACAGCAAAAGTCTTTATTCCTCCATTATTCTACATCTAGTCATTTAGATTTTTTAAGGCATAATGGTGACATGCCAGCAGTGTTGGGTAGTAACGCGTTATTAGTAACGCCGTTACTTTTTTCAGTAACGCGTTACGTAACGCGTTTTTTAAAATTCAGTAACTCCGTTCCCGTTACCAAACGCTGCGTTACTCCGTTCCTTTTGGTGAGGTTTTACAACGACACACAGTTCCCGATCAATAAAGTTTAAGTCCGGCTTTAGGCCGGACTGTCCGGTTTTTCAATGCCCTGTCCGGCGTCCGGTGCGGACGCGTATTTGTCCTCCTTTTTGAGACAACCCCGCCGGTCACAGGTCCACCCGCCGGTCATAGGTCCGTGGTGTGTTACGATCGCGCGCACCAGTACAGTTTGTATTATTCAGCATCAGTACATTACTGAAATGACGGTGAGAGGGGAACTCAATCAATCAACTTTTATTTAAGAACGTTGTACAGTAACTAAAAAGTTACTTTCTCAGTAACGCATTACTTTTTGGTTTAAGTAACTGAGTTACTAACTGAGTTACTTTTTTACAAAGTAACTAGTAACTGTAACTAGTTACTATTTTTCAGTAACTAGCACAACACTGCATGCCAGAAATGATACATCTCTACTCAATTAAACAAGAGCTAAAAACAACAAAGTGAACAAGTCAGTTCATGAGATGTTTGCGAAAGAAGTGGATCTTCAGATGTTTTTTGGAAGATAGCGTGGGATTTTGCAGATGGATTGGATAGGTCTATAGTCCTTCAGGCAGACTGAAGGCCCCTAAAGTGGTGGCTATGATTTGCACACACAAAAATGGCCAGTTTGCGACGAAACAAAGCGCCACATTGGGCGACACAATGTGCTCAGTCGAAATAGTCAAACTTGTCAACAATACCATCTTTGTGGCATCTTTTATTTGCGTTTGTATGACCGATCAAGCAGGGACTACAAGGATACGGAGATGGTAGGAAACTTCTGCCGCCGTTAAACGACCATTGCGATGACTACATGTTGTCCCCTGTCGAAATCGCCGTATTTGACAGCACTTCAACAGCCTATGCAAAAACACGCTAATTTCTAGTTTTGTGGCAAGTATATCGGGGCCTTGAGTGTAGTGACCAGACATTAAACGTGGGTTGTGGTATGTGGTGGATCGTACCTGTGGCTTCTTAGCAGTCTCACCAGTGACTTTGTGACAACGCCGACCTCGTGCGTGGGCGCCAGGTGCCAGTAGAGCTGGGCGACAGCCATCACCACCTGAAATACACCGGGATTAAAAAGCCATCAGTAATGACCTCATTCCAATCAAGTGGTTCTCTTGTTATCCCACATCATTTCATGTTCAACTCATGCTGAATATTTACTTTTGTTGTCGTTTGCAAATTTTTTACTTTAAATACACAATTCATTACAATACAAAATCATGATGAAAGAATAAGATGCAAATATGAAACAATATAAAAACTTTGAACAATGAATGAACAATGAAAAAATAATGTTTCAATTTGAATGCACACTTTTAAATCCACCTGACTCCTTGAAATTCACGTTTGACAAAGACTCAAAAAGGCACCCCTGTGATTTTCAAGAGAACGTTCAAAAGTCACAAAAAAAAAACCTGGCCTGAAGCAGCCATCATACTGATGTAAGCCAGCCAGTCTATGAAGATGGAGGACATGACCAAGTTTCCTCCACACAGGCAAGCAACGTTTTAATCAAAACTTTGTATTTGGGGGCATTCGTCCTCCAGCGACAGAGGCCTTGAGGCACCTGGGTGATTGAGTTCTGCTCTCACTCCATTTTCCTCTCAGCGTTTCTTTTTGATATTCCTGCATCCATCCGTCCGTCCATCCATCCTACAGATGTATTAAGGCTGCTACAGTATGCCTGTTGGATAGTGTGTGTGTGTGTGTGTGTGTGTGTGTGTGTGTATACTATACAACATACTGTGAGGAGTGCACCACAACAAATGACCCTACTGTAAGTATTAATGTACTGTAGTGTATGTGCGTGGACATTTGTTCTATACTTTGACTTCAATCACAGTATAGACCAGCATCTCCATTAGTCTACCTCAAGGTCTTAGTGTTTAAGGTATGGACACTTTTCTTCACAATGTGTCTGCATGGTTTAACATGGTCGAGAACCACTCAGAAACACAGGCGTTTGCTATTTTTGCTTCACTAACACAAATAATGTCTTCAATGGTTTTTTTTGCACATTGAAGATTAAATCTTCACCCTTGTTAAATGCCAGTATTGCCTTCAACATTACAATGCTCTGCATTTGTTCATCTGAGACCTTTTAACCTAACCAGGAAGACGGAGCATTAATTGTCAACCAACAACACGCCAAGTACTGTTTACTCCTTGACAAAAATTGTACCCTTAAAGCGGCAATCTCAAAGATTTCCGCTTCGTTCGCTTGGGATTTTTTGTGGGAAAGTCGAGTTTGTAATGTTCATAATACTGGAAATGCAAGGGCTTTCATCGGTGGGCCATAGGCTCAATCACCATCATGTTACCTCATTCGGCGATACTGACTTAACAGACATTTCTTTACATGAAATTCTTCAAGATTGCCACTTTAAAGTTCTTCAGAATATGATTTTAGATACATCTTTACCAACAGTACGTCCTTTTCCTTCTCCATATTTTTGCATGTACAACTTTCCTTTGCAATGCTATTTATTAATTTGGACTGTGATAAAAAAAGACTACAAAAAAAAGGACTACATTTTCTTCTTCGGTACTCACTGCGGTGTTCCTGCTCTGAAGGAGCGGCTTGGTGTTGCGGAGCAGCAGCCTGTGGTCTGGGTCCATCATGTAAGACTTAACCTCCACCTCTTTCTTCTCCTCGGAGTCGGAGTCGTAGAAGGCTTTCTCGTTGTTCTCGTCAAACGACACACCCTGAAAGCCAACGAGATGGAGATACTTCATTCTTGGACACACGGAACGTGATATAAACGGCCTGCACATGATATAAACACACATCAATTGAAAGACTTTCAAACTTTCAAACTGAAAGTTTTATAAATCTTTTTAATTTTTTTGCTGCAGAAGTATGTAAATTCTAACACGAAAGACATTAAATCTTTTAAAATAAAATACTGAAAGATTATTTCAAGATCTTTAGTTATATTATATATAACTAAAGACATTGAAATAGCCATTTAGCAGACGCTATTGAAAAAGTCTTAATCCAGACCTAGGTGAGTTTTGCTCTTGGACGCCGACAGGTAGACTGGGGACATGGGAGTGTCGAACCCATACAAACTCCCTAGCCATTACAGTACTAACACTACACACCACTATTTTTAGGTTTCAAGTACTCTCACAAATCAGACTTTAGATTAATATCTGAAGTCCGATGGCAGACAAGCTCAAATCTGGGAGAACGAGGCGTTTCACTTTCTTTCGCTTCGTATTTATTTCGACCATCGATCATGTTGCTGGAGGAGGGGATATGTAAGCATGTATTTGGCGACCACAAACTCGCCAGCACTAGTTAACTGTAAAAAAGTGTCTGGAAACATTTTAAATCAACACTGTGTAGACTGGCCACTGTAGAAATACATGTATTAAAATGGAAAGGTTTTCTTCGGTAGAATATATTTGTAACGAAACAGGAAACAACTCCAATCTCAAAGCACTTCCCCTCGGTGTGCAATCGTTTTCACAGAGTATTGTGCTTCTTTGATTTGTTTAACTATTTGTATTTTTATCTGTATCTCAACACCACTGCAAATGAGAGAAAACTTATCTGATTGTCGCAGCTTAAAAAAAAGGTTTTAGTGAATGAATGAATGCATGTTCCTCCACGCCGCCCCCCCCCCCCCCCTCACCTCCTTCCAGGGGCTGGTGAACTGGGTGCGGGCATATCGCGTCAGCATGGAGAGAATCACCACCTGGCCCCACTCTTCCACGTCCATCAGCAGGTTGCACAGCTTGCGGTAGTTCTTGTGGATCAGGTCGATGCGGTCCGGACACACCTCCTCGTAGGCCATGACCACGCTGCCGGCCACCAGCTGGAGGGAAAGGCAGATGTGGGTGATCAAAATAGCGGCATGGACGATGCTGCGGACACGCGGAAGCGCGGACGCGCACACGCACATGCACACGCACAACGCATGAGCTGTTTTGGCTGCAAAGTCAATTAGTATGCTGAATGTTTTATGCCCATTTTTCCATGTACACAAAAAAACAAAGAAAAAAACAAAGAATATACACGAACAGACATGACACTGGTGTAAGAGAACTTATATTGTACTTAATGGAATAAATGAGCACCATAATGGTGATTTACTACTTTGATTACAGTAAACAAGACTCCGGCTCAAAATAGTCAGAGCTTAATTAAACGGAAAATCTAATCACTTAACGTTCTGCTTTTCTTTTTTTGTCACATAGTGCTGTGAAAGACACCCAACGATAACAAATCAACATTTCTAAATATGCCATCCGTCTCAGAATCTTAATTGACATTTTGCGTTTTCCTCAGCTCAAATGTTCTTTAAATAGTGTTATGTTACCTTTAGAGACAAGACGGAGACAGAAAGACACAGCGAGAGAGAGACAGAGCGAGATGGACAGACAGACACAGCGAGAGAGAAAGACAGACAAGAGAGAGAGAGAGAGAGAGAGAGAAGAAACGGCAACAGAGCGACAATCAACCGTGGGCTTTATTGGAAAGAGAAAAAAACCCATTTGGGTTTTTGCGTGCCCGCTCTCTGGCGGTTGCCTGCTGGCTCTCTGAGTGTCTTGACTGAGTGACACGGCAGTGCATTAATATGCAAACAGCATTAACACGGGTAGGCAGACGGGAACGGAGGGTGAGGAAGGGAAGGGGAATGGGAGCAGAATCTGGTATTGCCAATTAAAGCAGGCGGCCCCTGGTGGCCCCGCTGGTAACCCTGTGAGCCGTCCCATCAGCCCTGTCATGAGCCCACATTGATTGTGTGTGCTTGTGCATGCATTTCTGTGTGTGTGTGTGTGTGTGTGTGTGTGTGTGTGTGTGTTTCTTTTTTTTCCTCAGGTTTTTCTCACAATAACGGAACTGAGAGTGGAGTAACGATTAGCCTTGCCTAACATTTTGAACACATACTACTTTCGTTGGATAGAAATAATAAAATGTTTTAAAAAGCATCGCTTTCATTTGTTTCATTTCCGTAACCTGCTTGGAAGGTTATAAAACACAAGCAAGGATATAATATTTCAAGACTTTACGTAGTTTAAAGTAATGTTGGATACAAAAAAAAAAGTGTATATACATATTCTGCTGCTCTACCTTTTTACGATTTAGTGACTTATCAAATGCTTTTTTCCCCCAAGCAAATTTGAGATACACGTCATTTTAGAAGCAGGTAGGGGCATCCTACTCCAGACTGTCTGTAGGTTTCAACTAGTTAAATGCAAGACTTATAAATACCTTTTCAATACCCCTCAGAACACAATTTAAAACCGATTTCCCTGCCCAACAGCATATAGGTAAATGACAGTCCTCAACCTGGAATTGTTTTATAAGTATATTTCCATTTGTCAGTTATCGTTATCTCAGCAGTGCTGCTTGTCTGACAACAAGAGTCTCCTGCACACGCATGTGTGTTATTGCGCGAGTGATCAACACAGCTCATGCATGTAGCGGTAGGCAAAAACATTTATTTCACATATAATACATAAAAGTTTGACATTTATTGATTTAAGGTTTATTGTTTTTCCTCTACCGACAGCCGCAAAACATATTTAAGACCTATGCAAATGATATTTAAGAATTACATTGACAAGACTTTTTAATACTTTGAATACCTCTGCGGGTACCCTGTACTCGGGGATGCTACAGGTACAATGGGGTTCAAATCCACAACCTTTCGGCTGGGAGTCAAACCCACCAACTATTACACAATCCTATCCTTTTTTTACATCCAGTGGACCTCAGATCAGATATCAATCAGAAAAACGCCTGCATACAGACAACACATATATAAATATGTGTCGCATGTAAACACGCATGTGTTCCCCAGGTGTCCGGGTGTGACATGATGTGTAGTTACGCGTCACCCTTCTCCAAGGTTAGCGTAGCCGTGTGAGCGGGGCTGAGAGGCGGCCCGCGTGCCGGCATTGTTCATCCTGCACCGACTTCCACATTAGACATGTGCTCCAAGGTAAACTACATGCAACATCAACAAAACTGACACCCCAATCTGTGGAGTTCACACACCTGCGCCTCCTCCTTCCCCGTCTCCTCTTCCTCACCCCCACCATATCAACACACACACACACACACACACACACACACACACACACCTTTTTTTTTTTACGTGACAAGCCGGTAATGGAAAAATCACACTAAGCAAATGGTTCTTCTAATAACAATAAATTTCCTATAAAATTATGAAGGGCCCAGGACGTTTCCTAGCATCTATTTTGCGATGAATTCTAATTACGGTGGCGGGGAGGCTGAGAGTGCTGGGTCATCACGCCAGCCGCCGCCGCCGCCACCACACGCCTCCTGGTGATTGATGGCACGGTGTGGGGTCGACGTTGTCCCTCCTCCTCCTCCTCTTCCTCCCCCATCCTCTGTTTTCTCCTCTTAAATTAATGGGCATCTCACCTAGCCCCTAATCATAGCACCACCACCACCACCACCACCACACGCTCCTCCTTCCTCCACGTACATACACGCCACCGTACCCCCCTCCCCCTTCCTCCTCTCCACTCTCATTTCAATTTTGCAAAGGGTGCAGGGGGTGCGGATGGGAGGGATCGATCATTTATCTTGTAATGGCTGCATAATAGATCCATCACGCTGAAACAGCTGCACAAACTCTTAGGCTGTCTCTGTCATCAGCCCTTCCTCCCTCCTTACCACCTCCCTCCCTCCCCCCCTCCCCGGTCTCCTCTTTATAAAAACACCAGCCTGCCTACGGAGCAGACCTCCGAGTGTCGTGGCCGTTTAGCATGACAAGCGGTGCGAGCACATCTGTAAAAAAGAAAAGAAAAAAAAAAAGGTAAATGGCCGTCGTGTGGGCTACAGATTGCAACGATAACCGAATGTTTCCCCCGCTTCTGCGTCCAATCTAGTGACGTCCACGGCACCGTCCGCCATTTGCCCCAATTTCCTCCATCGATTTTGCAGATAAATGGTTAAATGAATCTCACCCCAATCTTGGCCCAATTAAGTGCATTACCCGAAGCTGTTTTAACACCGGCCCAGTGAGTATGTTGCTTTACTAGAATGCCTGCATAATACCATGCAAAAGGATTGCTCCATCAAATGTGGATCGACATGATACACATGAAACGTGTATCAACAAAAAGGTCATATTTAATTGTCTTAAATGTACTGTCCGTAAGACATGGAGGAGATGGCTGGATGACAATAAGCGAATGAATGCGCACGGCCATGCGAAAACCCACATGCTGTTAACGTGACGGACCCTGCATTGCTCTCAAACTACAGGAAATGTTTCACAACATCACACGTATGAATCGCGTGCCGTAACGGCCGATATCAGACGACAACAAAAGCCTAAACGGCGAGAACAAGGACCCAGTGGCAGGACGAACTAAAGATGCCATCATTCTGCCGCCATAAAAGAAAACATGCTTCAGCCAGCGGATAGCCATTAACTATCCGCTATGTCCAGAAGCTGCGCCATTCATCACCCGCTAATACTGCGCGCTAGCTAGCTCCGTGAGATGATAATGCCCTTTCCCCCCCACCCCCCCTCCCCCCAGCCCCAGTCTCTGGGCCTCCACTGAAGACCACTCATCTGTCTTTGTTAGCGTCTGCAGCTAAATATGCTATGCATCTGGTACTGGGACTTTCCAAACCCCAACGCACCTCCTCATCCACCCACCCACCCACCCACCCTACCTCGAGGCCTGGGCAGTTCGGTTTGGCTGCCATGACGACATGTACACAGTGAGTGAATAGCAAATTGCAACAAACTGTGTGTGTGTGTGTGTATCTGGGTGATTTATAATGTGATATATAGAGTTTCATATGCTCTGTGATCCATGGTTCATTTTTGCTAGGGGAAAACTGGGATTTTTTTGGCTCATTTTGGGCTTCTGAAAATAACGTGTTTCGATGCCTATTGCCTGCAGTCCCTTTTTGCCGTGACGAGGTCTGATCAAGGAATTTGCAGAGCCAACTAATTCACATACCGTTTTGGGGTAGGTAGACGAAGACGGGAAAGAAAGGGGGAAAAGTTGGCCCGGAAGAAAAAAAAGCTGACAAGAGCATCAGTGCTGAAACGCCTCTCCAAATGGACACTTAACAAGAACCATCTGAAGATGTTTGGCTTTAAGTGGGTGTTAACAAACCATGGCATTGGAGTGGAGCCAAAGGGAAGAAGAAGGGGTGAGGAGGGTGAAGTGCTTGAGTGGGGCGCCCTCCAGTGGTGCGTATGGTCACTGTATGAGGTCTCAGAGAGAGAGGGAGAGAGAAGGAGAGAGAGAAGGTTTATGGTATCTTTTGACTCACTGTGCTTTTGTCTTTCAACAGTTTCTCAATGACTTCAATGAGCTGTTCCTTCTGGTCCGGATCCAGGCTGCAGAGAAAAAATAAGTTTGTTTGTTTTTTTTAGAAAATTGCGGTATAATTCAGTTAATAAACGATAATACGACTTGGATAGCGGTTACACACTGAAATTAATGTACTTTTTAGTGGCAGATCGTTAACTAACCAATTATCTCGCTTGATACTATCTACTACCATACTACTACTACTTTTTTATTATGTTGTGGCTGGCAAGCAGATTTAAAAAAAGAAAGATGAAGTAGAGATGGAGAAGTAATTTACCTACACACTATAATCATTGGCTCCATTTGCTCTCCACCGATAACATTGAGCTACATCCGTAACATAACCTCAATTGTCAAAAATCAACAGGATTCTGCCACCAAGTCATAATATCCCAAACTCAGTCAAAACAAAACACTTTACATTCCTCTTGGCCTTTTGTATCAGCAATAAGGCTACTTAGACTACAACTGTTTCCAATGTGGTGTACATAGTAACAGCTATTTCTTCAGTCATTTGTCTGCTAAATATGCTAGGCATCGTAAAGTTATAAATAGTACATTCATCAGACAAATTACTTTTTAAGTGCATTTAAGTCAAGATTTGGACCAGGATCAATACACAACACTACTATGTAACCCATGACATCACTTCACGTCTGAATTACGTTTTCCTTTTCCTTTAAGGAGCACGTAGGCATTGCACAGCTCTAGCCCTATGACACTACCCTGCCCCCTAAATTGTAATAATCCTAGCACAAATGGCTTAAAATTAAATCAATCCAAACTAAAGTTAGAGGGAGAAACCAAAACAAAGATAATGCTACGGGTTACGCTGCTGGTCTTGTGCTGCGTTCCATTTATAACTCAGAGGTCGGACAAACAATCTAATAAAACGGCGCGTCAACTCTGCCTCAAGCCTTAATGTCATTTGACGTAATTTCAACATGGCCACCCACATCGTATACGGTGAGACAAAAATACACATTTCATAGTACCTTTTGTAAGTAAGCGCAACACAAAGTTTAGCGTGAGAATCTGTGGTTTTCCAACTTTGTAGCTCGAACACACGTCGGTCGGAGATGGCGCGTTTCCCACTTTCGACTTCCCACCTCCCGACCATAAACGAATGCCGCATTACTAGCCACTACATCATGGCGGACTGAAAGACAAACACCTCAGGCCACTGTACCTGTAGAGCTTCTGGATGGCGTGGGCAGAGGTCTTCCTCACGTACGGAGACATATCGCTAGCGGACTCTTTGATGGCCAACATCATTATGGGGACGATGATGGGCACCCGGATACTGGAGAGCACCCGCAGCGCACTGGCCCGGATCAGCTGGTTTGGGTCCTGGCAGAGCGATGAGAAGAGAAGGAAAAGGATCAGAGGAGAGATATGAGGCCTCCTCCTTCTGCCAATCTTTGTTTCAGATTGGCAGAAGATGGTTGGGAGGGAATCTCTCAGGTTGGCCTCAGCCTACTCCTCCCAGATGATGATTTGATACATACTTCAATGTTAAATAGGAAAGGTTTACTCATGCTTTTCTACGCTTCAGAAGACCCAAAGACAATGTCTTGAGTTTGAATTGCAAGCATACGTAGAGGGATCATGTACACAAGCAGGTGGCACATTGGCTTTGTATTTGCATGTGTGCCATTTTTATCCTTTCATTAGGGATAAGTAAACATACATTTTAGGCAAATATGTGCTTATTTATCACTGCAAGCCGACAATAGCCCATTCATTGAGATATGCATGTAAATATCTGACTTTAAAAGAAAGTTTACATAGGGAATGTTTGCTTTTTCAAAAGAAATGGTTACATACGTGTTCCACAGTACACATGTGTGATATGTATACATTACACATATGTGTAATATACTGTAATGCAGCTTTTAAAACCAGGAAAAGACAACACTTAGGCCATATCACGACATTATGATATCCAAAATCTAAAACGATATCTAGTCTCATATCACGATAGAGCTATAATATCGATATACTGCCCAGCCCTAGTTGTGACTTTATGTTTTGGAGAGGAGGACCTGGTTCTATAATTTACCTTCAGTGCTCTCTGGAAGGTACTGATGGAGAGCAGGGCGAGGTCTTGCTGCTCCTCGGCGTACCTCACCAGGTACACGTACACCAGCTTCTTCAGCTGGGACGCAACATGCAAATGAGACAGTTAAAACTACCCGGGGGAAATGCAATGACACACAAACATGCAAAAACCTTTCAACGGTCACTTGGAACAGCAAACGGCAATCATGCCGAATGAATGTAGAAACTATAAATGAAAATGATGACAATATAAAATGACGTTCATTTGACTATAAAAGGAAAGAGAACCAAAACCAAAACCGGTTTCAAAACTGGTCGCAGTTTGTTCCAGGGAGAGAAAGAGGCGAAAATTGCTGCGGTCGGTGAAGTCGATCCTTGTCAATGGATTTATTGTAGACATAATGCGTATGAGCTGGTCCCTTTCACATGGGCAAGCCGTGTCTAATACACGTCTTGCCACGCGTTGTCCTTCATTACACATGAATAACGGTTTCAGTATGGTATAACTCACATACACAACCCTAACTCAACACCCAGGACAATACTGCTCCACTACACCTCAATACGTGGTTCTATGGTAGAGGGGGTGTGTGCTGAGTCGAGGAAGACTGGAAGAGGCGCCATCTTTCTAGCGACATATGCCTTACGAAAGTGGTAAGAAGAAGAAGAAGTGAGGGGGAGAGGGAGAGAGAGAGAGAGAACGTGACTGTGGCCCCTCTGCTGTTAATTACACACATCCACCTGCTCCCTTGCGCAGCCGCAGAGGCCGCTCCCGCTGCATGCCTCACCCACACATATGCTGCCCCTCATACTAACTTGATTATTCCACTGCTGCTAATCAATTCTCTCTCTCTCTCCCCCTCTCTCCCCCTGGCAGGGTAACCTCTGTGTGAGTTCTTTCCAAGTAGGGGGGGGGGGAAACGTTTATCGGAAGGATCTTTTATCGCCTCTCAACACGCTTGGCTGAAGCCTACAGAACTCAAAAACACTCATAAAGCTAAAGCTCCCGTTTAACAATTTTCGCCGATTAAATGTTGGAGTTTGATGGGAATGTTAACATTTGACCCAGAGGCAATTTAAACCCATTTACAACTTCTACAATTATACAATATCGTAAACAACAATTGCATAATATCATACAATATCGTAAACAACAATCGCATACCTCAATGTTTTTGTTTGCA
Source organism: Merluccius polli (assembly GCA_030340625.1). Taxonomy (NCBI): domain Eukaryota; kingdom Metazoa; phylum Chordata; class Actinopteri; order Gadiformes; family Merlucciidae; genus Merluccius; species Merluccius polli. The sequence continues at coordinate 52,854 of JAOPHQ010004000.1, forward strand.
ACGTTCTTCACCACGGCAGGAAACAATTCGGATGCATTTTTCCCTTTGGCGATGAGCTGAAAACAGACAACAACAACATCAGCAACAGTGTCACCAATCCCTTTCTATCCAGCAACAAACCCATGGTTTGAAACTAAGGCTGGGTGATATGGAAAAATGTGTTATGATAATTATGGGAAATTTTACACAATATTGATAAATATCACAATATGCTTATGAATTAAAAATACGATTCTTAACAGTCTAACTGAGCGTGAACGTTTAAAATCTCATATTTGATCATTTTAAGGGCATATGTTCTCATCATAATTAATTTAAACTATAAAACTGGGTATGTCGATATCTTCATTTCATGACAATAAAACAATATCATTCAAAGACAATAAATAATAATATTGAATTATCCCCCAGCATTATTTGAAACTAAAGTATTACAAAAAGACAGTGACGTTTGTTTACCCCTACAATCCTCTTCATGGCCTCCAGCTTGAGGGACTCCTTGTTGCTCTCCAGCATTTCCTTCAGGTCATCATTCCTACAGAACAGGATGCAGAATTATTCAGAGGTGGCTAAATACCCAATTTCCCAGTTACTGGTTTAGCGAATGACTGTGTCTTAATGATGAAAACACACTACGCTTGCCAGCTTTTAACTGCTGAACGCACACACCTTCATTCATCAGGTCATTGGTTCCATCAAATTGTCAGTTGCCACATAAACATAGAATAAACAACAAATACAAATCATCTCCACTTTCACAGAACTCCTCACTTACTGCAAATGTAATGATGATATGAAGTGGATTTGTTACATATTGTCAACACTAGATTAGAAATATTCTACCCGGGGGTTGCAGAATGGGTGTAATAAATTCATAATGGAAATCAGACTGCAAGAATGATGTTTGATCACCAATAAGCAGTTTCATTACACAGGTATCTGCAGGTTTCAACCAGTTCAATTTGACTTTTTAATACCTTTTTAATACCACTAATACCACACAATTTAATACCGATTTCACGGCCCAACGGCGTGTAGGTAAATGACAGTCCTCAACCTGGAATTGTTTTACAAGTATACACATTTATTTGTATTATTTGTTCTCAGCACAGTGCTCATTGACATGTGTTCTCAGTTTATCTCAACAATGCTGCTTGTCTGACAAAAAAGGTATCCTGCACGGGCATGAAGTATATATTCCCCATGTATATTACACATACCTGTAATGCATACATATTACACATACGTGTAACATGGAACATACATGTATACATTTTTTGAAAAAGCAAATAATCCCGTTGCAGACTTCCTCTCAAAACCAAGACCTTGGCTCAGCAAACACTTTATGGAAACAAAAAGTCACTACCACTACCATTCAGTCACTTTAAATAACCTCCATCCAAAAAAACAAAAAAATATTACTGCCAGTAAATTCCTCAAGCTGATTCCAAAAACTCCCGGAAACAACAAAAACAACCTTGTGACCATCGATTTGCAGTTCAGCTAGGCTGCCAACAGCAGCAGCTACACGTGTGTGTGTGTGTGTGTGTGTGTGTGTGTGTGTGTGTGTGTGTGTGTGTGTGTGTGTGTGTGTGTGTGTGTGTGTGTGTGTGTGTGTGTGTGTGTGTGTGTGTGTGTGTGTGTGTGTGTGTGTGTGTGGGTGGGTGGGTGTGTAGGTGTGTGGGTGGGTGGGTGGTTCTGGTGTCCATACCCAGGACCCTGCGCTTCCTCGTGGTCATGGCAACGGCGGGCGTGCGTGAGGGCCTGCTCCTCCTGGCTGAGCTCCGTCTGCAGTGAGAGCTGGAGGTTCTCGGCCGACAGCAGCGCCGCTTCCATGGCGCTCCTGGGCTCGAAGCGAAACGCGGAAAACCCGCAGCCGTACATATCCCTCCCGCTCGCTCACTCTCCCCCCTCTCGCTTCTCTCCTCGCTGAGCAACACTGTGGTGCTCCTCATGCAAGCTCCCAGAAACAACTCCACCAGCAGCAAACCAGTGTTTTTTCTTTTTGAAATACACTTTGAATAATAGCATCCAATTAAACAAATGCAGTAGGTTCTGTATCTCAACGGATATAAGATGCCAGTTTTTAAAAAAACGCCATTGCGGCTCCACGCTTTAACTTCGCCCTCCGGGCTGTGAGTGCACTCCCTCTGTGTCCCTTGTTTTCATTCACTGCTGTGCCGTCTCTCGCTCCTGTCTCGGGCTGATATAAGTCACAAGATTCGCCACCCTTCTTCTTCTGCCCGTCCGCCCCCAAAAATCTCCAATAGCCATGACACATTCTGGTCTGGAGACCTCTTGTCCTCTCGTCGTCGCAAGCCCGCATACCATCGCCACAGGCTGGAATCAATTGTCCTGTTGCTGACTGGAGTGGTTTGGACTGTCCTCTGTTATAAATATAGGATTTCTCTTAAGTTATCTTGGCGGTCCAGAGTCCACTAAACACTTATCACTTGCTAAGCGGCTACTACATGAGAGAACCCATTCGCTATACCTCTAGGTGAGCTGTGGTGGTCACCTCCCTATTAAAAAAGGGAAACAGCTGAGCCTTATCTGCACTGGTGGCCAAACATTAACAATGGCAAACTTTTCATCACCTTTGCTGACAATTACAGTACTCAGGGTCCTGGTGCCCCCACTGACATCGTACAGACTGCCAGCAGCACAGCTTTGCTGATAAGAACAGGGAAGCACTATATACTGTTGCTTTAACCCAGTTGAAACGGCTAAGACGACAATACAGATGAGAAATGGTGGTACACCACTACTAGCATCACGTTTAACAATATGAAATCGACTTGGAAGAGTATGAGTTGGGATGAATTTAGGAGATTAAAGAACTAATAAGGGGAAGGAGGGGACATTTCCCAATACCAGTTATTTAAATGCATCTGGTGCAGAATTAACGGTACTAACGGCCCCCAGATATAAATCAGCAATACACATGTTGATTCAGTAATGTGATATTCTGAATGTCTCTGCTTGTTGGCAAACTTTTCTAATCATGAATGCTGTTCAGTGGCAATATTCATAAATGTTTTGCACAGAAAAAATTATAATTCAGCAAAAAGTTGCTAAAATATTGCTTGGGGATCTGTGCATTCAAGTGTCATACCATAACCATGAGGCCATTTTGAAATTATTACATTTTGAAGCGGAAGGCACAATGCTCTTCAGCATAAGAAGACAGGCTTTTTTTAAAATTCAAAATAGCACACGTTTTCCCTTCAGCATTTTTTTTTTAAAACCTTTATTTTCTTAGGGTAGGTTTACGCCCTGCTAAGTAAACTGATAAAAAGGTGCCATCTTCTCTGCACAGAGAGCACCATAAGCAGACCACTGTCTTGCATTGCTAATGCTGAGGTCGTCATGTCAACGTTGCCTACACCAAGACACACTATAGCTATAGCCATAGCTATAGCAACAGACAACCCAACAGCAACGAATAAACAAAGACGATCACATGATCATAGAGTGTTAACATGACAGCAAGTATCTAATCACTACATGCCACCGCTTAACTTGTTGTCGTTTGGAACCAAGCTGTTGATGAGACTCCTCTGAAGCTTTATGTCATACATGTGCTTCAGCACAATCACACAACAGATTAATGTATCACAGGTTGGTCTTTGTGAATTGCCAACAAACGCATCATTCATCGCTTGGCATTTTCTGGCTGGGCATTAGGCTAGATTTAGATCCAGCCAACAATATGACCTCGCTGCATCAGTGATAGTGAGAATCATGTGAGAAATTAAGTGGAAAACATTTGACTGTAGCAAATACTACAGGCTCGTGACAAAAATGTGTTTGAATAGCATTGGTGCTTACAAATATGAGAAAGAGAGTTATTGTGTGAAATGCATTGAAACGCCTCCTGGACAAATTCCTGAAAAAGAGCTTAAATGGCTGACTTTCAAACAATTGTGTTGTCACGAGAAATGTAGAAAACCTCCCACGAACCAACACAATTTTACAATTTCAACGCAATTAAATATATAACAAGCTTCTTATGTAAAATCTGTCACCCATTCAATTTAAGGGACAGGCCTAAGTAAGTGGTTTGACTGCCCTCTAGTGGAAATATCGGATGGGTAAAGTAGAAAATACTTTGCCTCTAAATTGGGGATGTGAACAACTCACATTTTTCATGGTCGAATAATCGGTGGGTGGTAGCGAATAATCGATTATTCGGATTCACCGAAAGGGTCAGAAATGAACACCTTTCCGGTGCCAAATGCGGTAGAAATGTTCCTATTTGTGGTGCAAAATCTTTGCAGCTGCATTGTACCCTAAATATTGAGAGGTGCCAAACAGCTAAACTATTGATTTTGCAGCCAATATCAATCAATTGGCCTTACATTGTCGTGATCTGAAAAAGCGTGGATCTCCCGTCGGAGCACACATCCATCCTCTCCTCCATCTCCCTCGGGCATTCAATGAAATGCCTAATGAATAATTATGAGGGATGGGCATATCAATATTCGAATATTCGATAAAAAAATAATTTAACCGAATACCAAGTAACTGAATAACCGAACTACAAAAAAACAAAACAACAGATCACGGGCTTCCGTAATCTGGCCTTCACTATACAAATGTATTCGTCTTCCATCTAGTTAAATAAATAAGGAAATTAAATCCAAATTGTTGAATTTATTGAGCATTTTGGAAGGAAAAATATACTCGAAATCAGTAGGCTGAATCCGCGCAGTTGAAATAATATGAGTGACAGTATTGCATACTGAAGTCACAAACTGAAATTAGATTCAAGTAAATGAACTGAAGCACAACAACAAAAAGTATAAGTACAGGTGGGCTTGGACATCAACAGAACTCCACTTGCAGCGCATGGGCCTGCCTCGCATTACGCATGACGCGCATATAACAGAACATCAACAAAAATATATTATGTGTAAGACGGAAATATGTCTAAAACATTTCCAGTTTACATAACACATAAGCCCACCTACTGCATCACTCATTGTTGTTAAAAGTATTCCTTCGCCAGGACACTGAGTTTCTTGTATCATCCCTCATTGTACCTCCACCACTGTAGTGGGTTGTCCTGGGGTGGGACGCAAGGCTCACTGAAATGATTTTAGTGCGCGCGCTGCCTGCAAGTTTAAACTACGTGATGCGGAAAGGCACAAAAATCTAATGTACTGCAATTGTGTTTTTTCTTTCTTTCTACTTTAGATATTTTAAATGGCATTAGTATACATGTTTAATGAACAATAAGTAATTAATATAGCTAATGAATAATATGTATTAACTTTAGGCAAAAACGCTACAGCTAAGGCGAATACAAATGTAATTTCTAATAATCGAATATTCGAATAACCGTGCCCATCCCTAAACCTGAGGATCTTTTTAGGGTTCATGGTGGTTAACAATGTGTTCGCTTTTTAATTGTAAATGTTACGAAAACATTTTTTGTTACTTTATTGTACAAAACGGTAAAGAAAAACTGGCCAATCTCTAATTGTTTCAATGAAATAATTGAAACAATTTGACTCTTATTTAGATCTGCAGGCACAAAAATCAAAATACAAGGAAAAAAAAACACAAAGCACAAAAACAGCAAATCCAATTGAGAGTTTGTATGAGATTTGTGTCCAAATCTTAAACATTGAGTTTGACCACATGCACTGACTTACTTTAGTGACTGACTATTGTGCCTCCCTTCATACAAAGTTTGACTTGATAAACAAACAATAAAAAGAGAGAGAAAAGCAAACAGATATTTGAAAAAAACATTGAGTGAAAGACACAAACGCCAACTAAACACCTACACAAACGCCAACTAAACACCTTACATGATACAAAACTGCAAGAAAGAGATAAGGTCAGGAGATATAATAGACATAGCCTATCAGCAATGAATCCAGAACCCCTAGGTTAATGTTACCATGACCAAAACAATAAATTACATTTCATATTAGAAATGAAATACCGTGTGACACACAATAGCACATTTAGCACCTATTTCAGCCATTCTCTCTTTCACATCACATGTATAGAAACATACATTTGAGCTTATTAGACAAGATAAGGCATCTGCTTTCCAGAGCCAATAATAATGTTTCACTACTTTTCCATCTCATGTGAATTAATAAATCATTTTTAAAAAAATGCATGTTAGAAGAACCCTGTTATCAGTGAGAAATGTCCACACCAAAGCCAATAAGTGGGAACTTTGAAAAGACAATCAAAAATATCAGCTATTTCAGTTAAGCCTATCTGGATATAGCCAACTTCATCTTTTATGCATTTCTAATCCTAAAAAGTGCCTCTGTTTGAGGTTCTCCATCAATAAACGAATGCATCTTCTCCCTCTTGTTCTTACTGACGGTATGATTATTAGGTATTATTGAGTAGGGAGGGATACTTCAATCTCGCACTAAATCTGTAAACGTGCAGAACGGCCATTTGTATTTTCAACGGTTGTTTTTCCCACCTAACCACGAAGCACCTGATGAATTGCATATGGTGGTCATATAACGTTGTTATATCACCATCAACCACTTAAAGTCACAACGTGCGGCTGTGTGTGTGTGTGTGTGTGTGTGTGTGTGTGGGGGGGGGGGGGGGGGGGGTGCAGTCATTTTATGTCAGTTATCTCTAGGTGGTTAGTGGTCTGTAGTTAGCTGGACATGGTGGTGCAGCTGTGTGTGTTGTGTTCAGGTGTGCTCGTGATCCGTGACTCCAATGGTGGGCAGCAGGACCACTCCACCGGTTTTACCACAGAACCGAACCGAACCGCACGGCGTTGGACGTTGAAGTCCAGACCACTGACGTGACGTCCACTCGCACCATCACTACATCTTTGGTGTGTGTGTTGAACACAAAGTGAGACACGTTATTAGGGCCGCTAGACGCGGTAGGGGAGGAGGGGAAAGGCAAGGCAATGGGCTTACTTTTTAAAGTCGGTGCTGAAGAGTCCGAACCCGGCGGGTCCAATTCCTCCGCCGGTGGAGGAGTTGTTGCTGGTGCCGTCCGGCGCCGCTTCCAGCGCCGCCTCCGCGCCTCCCTGGTCGTTGTACGACGTGTTGTTCGACGCGTTCAACATTTTTGGGGGAAATAAAAACTAGCTTCAACAGCACTTAACGCGGTTCGCCCCCACCACCGGGGATAACGTCCGTTATCGTGAAGTGGCGACCTGCTGTAACTCCGCGGCGGCAGACGGGTTTTGACGGTTACCGTATCGTTGCGGGTGACGGTTAACCGGCGGGGCTTAAACTTCACCGAGATTTTGCGACTTTAACTTTTTTTTTTTTTTTTTTTACACGCAGTAGCGGAAGTGTGAGTGGCTTTGGACGTGTCACGTGACGGTCCACCACCACCCCTAGAGCTAGAGCACGTAGAAGAGGTTTGGGACCGCGTGTGCGTGCGGTTCTGCGACACGTATTTCTGTAGACGTGGCACCTGACCCAACGGTTGCCATGGCTACCGCGGTCACAAGCCTATCAAATGTTCAGGGAGACGCCGTGCGAGCCGTGCGGTCCTTCGCCTGGTTATAGGTTTCGCTTTTTATTTGTAAGCTTTTTTTTCTTGCTTTTTTTAAATAAATAAAAATAAACAAAATAATGTTAAAACATCTGATCAAGACATTGTCAGGTTAGTCTAGAACGAGTCTCTGTCTGATATGTATGATATTACCACTACTCTTCACCAGCCTCAGTGTATCACTGTATAATGCATTTAAAATACATAGGCCTATTGTATCTCAGGCTAGCAACTTCAGTGTCCTTTTTTAAATCTCGTCTCGTGAAATACTATTTTTATATAAAAGCTTTAGTGTTCATTCGATTTATTGTGTTTTAATTTGACTTGATGTATTGTATCTTATTGCACTATTCCTATTCCACTATTTATTTTTTTTTGCTTTACCAGTTAGCCTATATTATACTGCTATATAAATGCACTGTGTAACCCTGCTTTCTTTTACTGTTTTAACTTTGTACACTGTCTGTAAAGCACTTTGTAACTAGTATTTGAAAGGTGCTATATATATAAAAATTGTTTATTGGATTATTATTATTGTTATTATTATTATTGTTATTATTATTATTATTATTATTATTATTATTATTATTATTATTATTATTATTATTATTATTATTATTATGTATTTCGGGCGTGCCTCCGTCGCCGTGCGTTGTCACGGTGACCCACCTTATCGTGTCACATCGCGAGCGCATGCGCACTTCACTTCCGACGGTGGCGTTTTTTGTGTCAGGGGCAGCAGAGCGATCAACACACAGTGTTGGGTGGAAAACGCCTTCAAATCGCCTATTTTTTCCATTTGGCAGATATTAAGTAATCTAAAATAAATAAATACGTTACAATGTCAGATTTCGACAGTAATCCCTTCGCGGATCCGGAGATCAGCAACCCGTTTCAGGTAGATAGTTAGCTGTAGCAGCCTGTAGCTTGTTGCTTTTATTCCTAACGTTAACGGTGTGTTGCTGTGTCGCCAGTTGAGACTGTCTTTCTGTCCTTTCTGTGACAGCTGAACCACATTCACACTGCGATCACATACAAACTACGTGGTTCACCGATTGTAACATGATAGTTGTTGATGTCCGTGGCGGATTACTCAACTTTAAACTTGACATTGCTGAAGAAAATGCTAGACATTGCCAAGTCTCGCAAGTGTTGTCTCGATGCATGCAGTAGCTGTAGCCTGGAAGGACGTTTTCTATGCTATGCCTCTCGTTGGAACATGTGTTGATCTCCATTTTGACTTGTTATCAACGTAACACCTTATCGTTATTCTGTAGACACATTGTAGGTTAATAGTAGCCTGCTGTGTTAAGAAACGTGTTAGGGCTAGGATATAACCTAGCACAATGACTCTGTGTAATGCCAGTTCTCTGATCATCAGCATGTAGAGGTGTGCCTGGAAATGCATTGAGCTATTTAAGGGCCAAACTAGCACTGCTAGGTCTTGGTGTTTATTGTGTATTTCAGGTACGATACACCCATGATTAAAACCATGCCCTTGATATCTAGGGCCAGTTTAATAGTGGGGTCGTTATTATTGACATGTGGTTGGTCTGCTGGGCTTCCTCCACTTCTCTGGGCTTCCTCCGTTGGCTCCCACTTTAGCCTCCAGACAAATGGAGAGCCATATACATTACCCCCAGCCATCTTTAATACTTTATGAAATCATATGGTGCTCCATCACGCTGACAGGCAGTGCCATGAGCCACTTGGCAACTGTACCTATCCAATAATGTATAGTCTATTTTATAGTGTATATTATATAGTGTCTTGTTTAAGAGACTCCAACCAATAAAAGTAATTGGGAAATAACATTTGGTTGGATGTTTTAACTATCGTTATTCACCTTCTTTAAGGTTTATTGGACTGATGTCAAGGAATTTGGGGAATAAAACGCAACAGTAAAAGTGTCAATGTGTGTGGCTGCTCAACAGGCCTCATTAAAAATGAATCACATCACACTAAATATTTAAAACACTGGCCTGGCAACAGTCGTGTGTGTGTGTGTGTGTGTGTGTGTGTGTGTGTGTGTGTGTGTGTGTGTGTGTGTGTGTGTGTGTGTGTGTGTGTGTGTGTGTGTGTGGTGCGTGGTGCGTGGTGCAATGAGAGATGCTCCTATAACTTTCTAAGAGTCAGGAAGAAGTAGCAAGTGCTGCTGGACTGGTCTGTTAAAGCAGTTTTGGATAGAGACTACTAGTATCCATCTTGAATCGGATACTCATTGAAAGGGCTGTATGAATTACTTCTAATGGTAAGAGCTTCCTTTTTATCTACATTGCTGATGCTGTCGGCCTACCCAAATTGCAACATGTTGCATTGCCTGTATAAAGGAAATGAGTAAGTGCACTTTAATATACTGGAATGTACACTCCTTGAGTAAACACTAAGTGTAGGCATGGACAACTAAACACTGGGCTGGGCTCTTTATTTGTAACTCAGGTTTTTATTTATTATGCTTCTTCAGATCGGATCGTTTCTCTTTTAAATCCATTCTCTGTAAAATACAATGTAGAATATTTTCTACAACAAGCCAACAGAGGACAAAGACTCTTTATAAGACTTTCTTTTATATTTCTGCCTCCGTTCTGCATCCGGAAATGTTTAACATGTTTTTTTTTATACAACCCGTGGCTATTTATAGACTGGCTTGCTGTGAAAACTGAGTGAAGCCATCTTTGGCAGTATAGAATTAAAGGCTGTTTGCTTTGAGAGTAATGAATGCTTATGTGCCTCACAATTGGAGGAATAATAGCCGACCCGTGTTCTGTGGCAGTTGGCATTCGCGCTGTTGTCACGAGAAAAGCCGAATTGATTGTAGGCAAATGATTCTGTGTGTTTGTATTTATTACAGAGCTCTGTCTCTCTGTGTCTGTATTGCAGGATCCGTCGGTGACTCGAGTAACGCAAAGTGTTCCCTCGGCTCTAGAAGAGTACAACCCCTTCACAGATGGCAAACCAGTAAGCAACCACAACACAGCACAAAATGTCCATCAGCACATTTAAATCGAGGACCTTGATTTATATGAGGTATTCACCTGGGTCCCTATACATGTTGGTTCACAACATGGCATGATCATGTCAAAAGATTTTATCGATTAATATATCATCTCACGTCTTTTATTATAATTCCTGAAGCAAATGTTCTAGTATAGCAGATATCACGGGTTAGGGTTACCCTAACCCTAACCCTAAAGAAAGGGTCCCTAAGGATTTAATTGCGTGGCCAAGCTTGAAACCAATAAAACCCAGAGAGAGACACATAGTGCTGTTTTCCACATTCACACTGCGATCACATACAACTACATGTTAGCAGATCATACCAATCTTTTAGTTAGTCGTTTTGAATTTTCCTAAACTGCGTCGGTGTGTCACGGCAACCAACAAACTGACAATGCATTAATTTTCCCCTCCCATAGGCGTCTATGGCGGCTATGGCACCCAAAGCTGTGGGGGCCGCTGTCCATGCCCAGCCTGCCATCATGAACCCCACAGAGGACACCCTGTCATACGCACAGCCTCCCACACAGGTCTGGTTCTTTGGAGAGAGCACACTGGGTATAGGGCTTGTACATCGGAATGCATCATGGGATTTTTAGTTGGCGATACTCCGCCATATTGAGAGGACTCAAGAGCATTGTCGTACTGTAAAATCCTGAATCAACGTCAATATACCGTAACCTAGGCTAATGAAAACATTGTTTTGCCACATCTTGCATGACAAATGCTGTGGCAGTTTCAAACCCAACAATGTCTCCACATAATGACAAATCATTTCACCATTAATTACTAAACAATGACCAAAAAAACATGACTACCAACACAATAACTAACATTCCAATGCTTCCAAAATGGAGGTGGTCATTGTGATGTGACGTTGCGATATACAAGCCCTATTCCATGCTCAGCAATGGTTAGCCAGAATAGCCACTATGGCCCCAGCCAGTGGAACGGCTTGCCGGAGGACCTGAGGGTGGCAGAGAGTATGGATATCTTTAGAAGAAAACTTAAAACACACCTTTTAATGATCTAGTGTGTGATCTAGATCTAGTGTGTGTGTTTTGACTTGCACATTTGCTGTTATTTCTATTTTATGATTCATGATTCATGATTCTTTTTAACTTACTCTTAATTCCACTTTGGTCTCCAGCACTTGGAGTTGCACTTGATGTGTGACTTGTGCTATATAAATAAAGTTTGATTTTAATTTGGTTCTCTGAGAGCTCGGTGTAGATGTTGAAGTCCTTGTTGCCCTTGTTAGGAGCAGGCGCGGGCGGCCTGCAGAGCTCCTGAGGAGACAGGAGGATCTGGAGAGGAAGGCGGCGGAGCTCGACCGCAGGGAGAGGGAGATGCAGGCGCTGAGTGCCTCGGGAGGTGGGCACTGAATTTTGGACCCTACACGCATGCAAACGCACACACACACACGAGGCTCACAGAGTTGGCTCTAGTTTGGACCCAAGGGCCTATGCACAGATTGTCTAGCATGATTGTAGAGCGTACACACCATTATATCCACTGGGGCTGCAACTAACAATAATTTTCATATTCGATTAATCTAACTATAATTTTTTCGATTAATAATTTATTCTAGAAAATGTCGTAAATGATAGCAAATACCATCACAAGTTACCAGAGTCCAAAATGATGTCTTAAATTTGTTTGCTTTATCTGACAAGCAGCCAAGAAAAACTAAAGTATCAGTTTATAATGAACCTGAAACATCAAGCAGCAAATGGTATTTGTACTTGATAAATTACCTAAACTATTAATTGATTCTAAACATTTCGATTAGTCGATCGATTAATAGACTAACCGTTGCAGCCCTAATATCCACACATTGTCTAGCATGTTTCTCCAGAGTGTAGAGACCATTATTTTGTCGATCTTCCCGTTTTTAAAAACACTCACACGACACATAGCGAAATTGGTGGCACATAGGGACAGGGACGAATCATGGGCTGTCATCTCCCAAAAATGTGAAACAAACAATATATACATTCATGGTGACTTCTGGCGTTGTCTCCCCTTGCAACCTGTGATGTCATCCAAGGCTGTCCTATTCCTATTTCCTTTTTTTATGCTACCACTTGAATTTGCGCGTGCCCTGCTGAGCACCCATGTGACGTCATAAAGGTGTCACTTGGGTGCTGCTAACCAAGCGATGAGCAACACTCTACTTACTTACTCCTTAGTTCTTCACTACAACAATCACCCACCCACAATGCTTTGCACCAAATCTTCGATCAATAGATTTTTACTCAAGGTAATGACGGACTAGGATTATGAATATGACATGCAATAATTCAATATTATCGCTTATCATCTTTAAATGGTATTGTATTGTCATGAAATTAAGATATCGACTTATCGTGATACCCGGTTTTATAGTCTAAATTAAGTACAAGGAGAAGCTATGCCCTTCAAATGATCAAAATATGAGGTTTGAACGTCAGTTTTATTCGGATACCGTACTTTACATTTCCATATACTTCAATGTAATGACCCTCAGACTGTTTAGAACAGAATTTTGAATGTATGAATGATAATTATTGTTATTTATGTCCTGGTAGGCAGGAAAAACAACTGGCCTCCGCTTCCAGAGAGGTTCCCGGTGGGGCCCTGCTTCTACCATGACATCACTGTGGACATCCCAGTTGACTTCCAGAAGACCGTCAAGATCATCTACTACCTATGGATGTGTAAGCGCTGCTCTTATTCACCATACTGCTACAAGACTAGGGGTGGGGAAAGACATCGATTCACTTAAGTATCGCGATTTTGTTTTTCTTTAATCGTTTTTATTTTATTTTTTTAAATATTTTTACTTTAGTATGTTTATTGTTTGCACATTAAATGCATGCAAGAAGTACACAACATCAACAGCAGCATCTAATCGTCCTAAAATATGCCTCATGATATACAGTCTCTAGAAGTGTATGATTCAACTTTTTCCCACGGCCTGTGCTGTGTGAGTCAGGGGACATTTTGGTTGAACTCCTTCTTGTTGACCTACAGAAATAATGTTTGTGAACAAGCCTGAGAGTAAGATGACGCATAGTGCTCGATTTCATGTTTGCATGGTGATGCTTTTTAAGTGTAGCCTACCACCTCCTCAACCACACAAACAGCCGACAATCAGGTTATAGAAGTTAAATATAGGTGATGTTAGCCTAAATATTTCTACTGCCTCAGATGTAAACCCGATGACACAGCCCAGACATCCCAAGTCTCCCGGAAGTTCCGGGAGTCTCCTGCAAATTAATAGCGTCTCCCTGATGCAAGCAAACCATGTACAATCTCCCGGAAATCCCCCCTCCCCCCGTCGGTCGTCGGTCCGGGGTGTGTTGCGATCACGTGCGTTGACAATCGCGCAACCCCCCCCTCCCCCGTCTACAATCGCGCACCCCCCCCCCCCCCCCCCCTCAGAAGCTCCCGGAAATGAGTTTTTGCTACTTGGGAACCCTGTATAGCCAAACATTTAAAATGTTGTCCGGAGTGAAAACGTGTTACCAGGTCAGTAGAGTCCAAACAGGACTCAACAGCAACAGTTATGTTTTTGTAGTTATTAGTTTTGTTTGTGATTTGTTTTTGATAGTGTGACACCCTTTTAAAATACATCCAATACGGTTCTTCCCGCTCTTACTAAGAACTTTTTCTAAGATGGTTTTCCTGGGGCTACTGGACCAGATATTCCCTCATTCAGTTTTTGTGGAATTGACTTTGAAATGGACATAATACACTTTTCGGTTTCACCACAATCTCTCCTACTGAGAGAGTTGACCTCCCTCTTATCTCGTGGCTTGAATTAAATGAAAACCAATAAAGAGTTAAGAGAATGTCTTTCAGAAAATATCTATGTTTGCAATGCCAAGGATACAGCCAAGGAAGGAAAGGAAAATAATGTCTCCTTTCTCCTTTTGATCCTTTTCAGTCCGAAGCCTTTTGCCAGTACATTGACTGTTGTATTGTTTAAAAAAAGAGAGGATAAATGAATTCAGTAGGCACATGATATCTGCACATGACTGGGTCATGTGGTCTTAATTGTGTGGCTGGGTCACATGATTGGCTCGGAGCCTGCCTTAGAACCAGCCATCCCTGGCACAGACAACCATCTCTGTTCTCATTTCTCTTTCTCTCTCTCTCTCTCTCTCTCTCTCTCTTACTCTTTACTGCTGTTCTCTGGGGCAGTGGTTCTCAACTGGTCTCGCCTCAGGACCCACATGTGTCATTAGTCATTAAGTCACGACCCACAAATAACAAAAACTATTCACCAATATTGCAGTAATCAACAATGCCTTCATGTACTGTTAAAAACATGGAGCGAACAAAAAGCTGTAACAATTGGGGCTAAACTCAACAAAATAGTAAGCCACTGAAACATGACGTCATTCACCGGCTTCTTTCTAAAGATTAAGGTTTGCGACCCACCAGTTGAGAACCAGTGCTCTGGGGCATTTTCTTACTTAAATGTTAGGATCCCATCCAAGTAATGTCACTTCTGACCACCGTTCTTGTCGCCCCCAAAGAGCACTGTACGTATAACCCCGCTTTAGCGTCACATCACATTGTGTGTTCTCCGTCCCGCCGCGTGTAACACAGGGTACCTCCACATTCCACGGTGCCGTGTGAAATGCAGGCCTTGCTGCAGCAGCGCCAAACCCACTGTACCTAGGTCACATGTCTAGAACCAAACCACAACCCCAGTTACTGTACCTAGGTCACATGTCTAGAACCAAACCACAACCCCCGTTACTGTGCCTAGGTCACATGTCTAGAACCAAACCACAACCCCCGGTACTGTGCCTAGGTCACATGTCTAGAACCAAACCACAACCCCCGTTACTGTGCCTAGGTCACATGTCTAGAACCAAACCACAACCCCCGGTACTGTGCCTAGGTCACATGTCTAGAACCAAACCACAACCCCCGTTACTGTGCCTAGGTCACATGTCTAGAACCAAACCACAACCCCCGTTACTGTGCCTAGGTCACATGTCTAGAACCAAACCACAACCCCCGTTACTGTGCCTAGGTCACATGTCTAGAACCAAACCACAACCCCCGTTACTGTACCTAGGTCACATGTCTAGAACCAAACATGCCATTGCCATAACCTTCATGCTAGAATGTCCTGGTAAATTATTTAATTCAATTATGTGTGTGCGTGTGCGTGTGTGTGTGTGTGTGTGTGCGTATGTATGTGTGTGTGTGTGTGTGTGTGTGTGTGTGTGTGTGTGTGTGTGTGTGTTGCACATGCGTCTCCTTACTCCTGATGTTAAAGTATGAAATGTGAGCCTGTACCTCGATAGTCCTATATAAGCCAGACACCTAATACTGTTGCACTGATTATGAGCCAAGACAAAAGGCAAATCCCGGAGCATATTTCTTTTTAATGCTCAAGGTTTCTCATATTTTTCATAATGGGCCGGATCACAGACGTTTTAAGCCACTCACCTGCTTTCTCCTCCAGTCCACAGTGGGACCCTGTTTGCCAACCTGATCGGCTGCCTGGCCTGGTTCTGTGTGGATGGTGGGCGAGGGGGGGACTTTGGATTGTCGATCCTCTGGCTCATGTTGTTCACCCCCTGCGCTTTTGTGTGTTGGTACAGACCACTTTATGGTGCATTCAGGTAAACACACACACACACACTCACACACTTCAACTTTCCGAGCAAACTCAAACCTATTATTAAGTAAGCCGAACAAATGTCAAGTAATGGTTTAGTTTGAGAAAATGTCCAAAAATAATCAGTAAAATAAAGTATTCATACACAATTCTCACTCTGCTTTTGTTGTTCTTCTGCAGGAGTGATAGCTCCTTTAGGTTTTTCATCTTCTTCTTCGTTTATATCTGCCAAGTGGGCGTGTACGTTGTCCAGGCTATTGGCTTCACAGGATGGGGCGCAAGGTGAGATGCCACGCGGCAAGCGTTGTTAGACCTTTTGAAAGGACCCAGGCAACCCATGACTTTTCTGCTATGTTTCTTATGTGTCACTTTGAGAACCAATAATTACATACCGTAGTTTAGCTTAGCTTGTTTTTAGCTTAGCTTAGCTTGATTACTATTGTCCATGTTGGTATTGCTGTCCACGGGGCTAATAAAGGATACAAGATATTATGGTAGGTAGGTATAGTTGTAACGCCTGATGATGTGATTTTTTTGCTTAGCTTAGTTTAGCTTAGCGTAGTTAATATGTGCTTGTCTTGGCACGGTCCTCAGTGCTCATCATTGTGATGTTATTAGAGTGTTAGCTTAAGGTGTTATGGCCTTGTTTGGAGATGGTGATTTGTCTTTTTGTACCGTCCCCCCTGCTCTCAGCGGCTGGATCTCGGCTCTGACTTGCCTGAACACCAGCATCGCTGTCGGCATCATCATGATCCTCATCGCCAGTCTGTTCACTGCACTGGCTGTCATGTCCCTCCTCATGTTTAAAAAGGTAGGACTGACTGATCTTTAGAAGAGGTCAAGTACCTCTTCTAAAGATACTTTTTTTTTTTGGGGGGGGGGGGGGGGGGGGGGGGGGGCGGTGATGTAGTGGCTGGGGTGTAGATTTTGGATATCGTGATATCATGATATGGCATAAGAATTGTCTTTTCCTGGTTTTAAAGTCTGCATTAAAGTAAAGTCATGGAAAAACGTGAGAAAATACGTTTCATTTGTCAAGTATTTAATTCACACAGGCGTATGCAAAAATAGGCTTTATGAAATAGCTTTATAAATAGGCATGTGGTTATTTTTTACAGACTATTTATTTATTAAATGACCAGAAAAACCCTTCTCTCCTCTCCCCTTTCTCCCCCTCTCCTTTCTCCCCCCCCCCCCCCCCCCCCCCCCCCCCCCCCAAGGTGCACGGGATGTACCGCACCACGGGCGCCAGCTTCGAGAAGGCCCAGCAGGAGTTCGCCAGCGGCGTCATGTCCAACAAGACGGTGCAGACGGCCGCCGCTAGGGCCGCACAGGAGAGCTTCAAGGCGCAGAACTGACCTGGAAATCCACCCGCCACCTATCTTCCCCCCCCCCCCCCCACTCCCCTCCTCCCCCCAATGAGACACTTCAAATCCACCTCCCTCAAGTTAACCTTCTCGACAGCCTGAGGTGATCGGCGAGGCCTGAGAGTCGCTTCTCCTGTCCAATCACAGTGATTTGATTTTTTTTTTTTTTAATGAGTGAATGTTAATCTTAGGATGAATGACTGCAACAATCAAACAGAGCCCTGGCAGTCCCCCCCCCCACACACACCTCCACCACCACCACCCCCCCTTCTGTGTACAACCTCACCCACCCACCCATCCACCCCTGGACTCCACCCATCACCTAACCAGCAAACGTTTAGTTAGTTATTTTGGTGTGTGTGTGTGTGTGTGTGTGTGTGTGTATGTGTCTTCACATAGTACTGTCTATGACAGTAATGGGATTTAGCGTTGGGCCAGATAGTGAAAAACCTGCACCAAGACAACTTTCTTTCATCTCTTTTCTGTTGTGTGTGTGGAGGGGGGGGGGGGGGGGGGGGGGGGGGGCTGTTCATTATTTCCCCATCGTGTTTTCTTTGTATTAAGTCTGGTGGTTGATTTCAGACACAATCTCTTATGTCTCCGTCAGATATGTTATCCCAGAACTGCCCGTCTCTGTTATTTATGTCTGCACAACATTTTGGAGGAGGTGGTTGGAAGTGTCCCTCACCATGCTCCTCTAGTGGAGCACATTGGAGCTGTAAACGATGAATGCTGTGCATTCCGCGACACACGGTCCTACCTACACCGGTTAGCTGGCTTAGCTTGGGTCTCATCTGAAGTTCTCTGCTTGGACTCGATGCCTTTGACGTCCTGCAGGTCTGTCACTAATACCAAGTTGCACTTTAACTCGTATGTCTTTTTGGTTGCATTGCCGCTGTCGGTGCAAACCTAAATTTGTCTTCAAATAAGTAATGACATTGGCATTCTGAGTTTAGCTTGAGGTAACATGGCATGTCCCCAGGACAATGAATCAACATTTCTCCTGTGTGCATCTGCTTATTCACCTAGTGTTGTGAAGGCCCATTCTGCTCGTACCACTGCATGCAGATCTATCTTATTACCCGATGTTTTTTGAAGTGATTTGAAAACAGCACAACCCTTCTCCAGCCTTGCTGGAGACATGGGAGATTTACCTCAGATTCCCCTCAGGATGTACTCAACCTGCACTTCCACAGTGAGGCTAGAAAATACATTACACTCTACAATGTAGTTAGAAAATGAACACAACAATTAACTTCCCCATGCTTATCATCTGACCCTTTCAATAAAGCAACGTAGGTCGCCGCTGACGTTGGCGCACCTAAGTTGTGCCGCTTGTGCATGTGTTGTGTTGTGTCTTTGTTCGCTGATCATTTATGGATTGACTGTCGATGACGGCGGTCGGATCGTTTTGGCTGTAGTTATATTTTATTGCGGTGAACTTAACGAGCAGTTATGGGAAACACGTCTCTACCGTGCAGCTGTGTTTCCATGGGGATACATCGCGGCAGCTGTGAGGCGGAGCGCAGAGGGATTTTGAGATGTAAATAAATTCCGATGAGTGTGTCGTGTAAATCGGATATTAACGGCTATTACCTGTGAGGATGTAAAACACCAGGCCCCCTGTATTATCTAGGTGTGTGTGTGTGTGTGTGTGTGTGTGTGTGTGTGTGTGTGAGAGAGAGAGAGATGGTGCACCAAGCTACTTAATATTTTTCCTACCATGTGTATAATCGATGGCATCTACTAAATATCACTGTTCTGTTGATATATCTGTTGTAAATGGAAAGTGGCTAACAGTATGGTAGACACACTGAAAAATGAACTGAAATTAAAAACTGGATTAGTCAATCATCTCTGGGAAAAAAAATCTTTTTTTTTAATGATTAAAAGTCAAGCATGACTGGATGTCGGTTAATAGTGAAACAAACAAGTTTGAGCCTTTCCTCTAAATTCTGTGTGCGGTGAAGATGAACCCCGGTGTCCTCTGATAGCATGTTGAGTAGTTAGTTTTGTATATTTATTGTAATAACACTTAATAAAATTACTCATGTTTGATGTATTTGTATAATTGAATGTGTCTAATTATGGTCTATCTGACATGCAGTTTACACTTTTTTTTGGGGGGGGGGGGGGGGGGGCAAGACAGGGGCGGATCTACCGGGGTGGCATGGGTTGGCAACTGCCACCCTAAAAAAATTCTTGCCACCCCAGTTGGCAGCGCCGGGGTGGGTTACGATCGCGCGCACCACCCTCCCCCCCGTCGGTCGTAGGTCCGGGGTGGGTTACGATCACGACCCCCTGCTGACCCCTGCTGTATATACTTCTGCCACAGGGTGCCACCCCTCTTGCCACCCCATGAATATTTTTCTAGATCCGCCCCTGGGGCGAGACTTATTTTCACTTAGATGGCGCACTAGCAGCTAACCACCAGCAGAGGGCGGTAGAGCTCCACTATGAGGAGGTGTGTTTGTACCCTAACGGTTGCAGAACACATTTGTTAATTGCAATTAGATGAAAATCGGGCAAATTACTCAGATGTAGCACACTGCCTACCTCACTATAACTATCCTTAGATTGCCCTCACCTTTGAAAAACTTGAAAACACAAGTCAGTTTAACAGAAAATACTTTTATGAAGTAAAAGTAATAACCAATTAACTAACTGACTCTCACATGAACAAACGACAGGGAAACCAAAAACAGAGACAGGACAGGGAGATATACTGATTGTTACAAAAAACACAGGCTACTGTATAACTTAAATGTTTTACTAAAATGGACTAGGATAGAACGATTATCTCCTGGGTTTTTGACACCCTGATTGAATCTTGATTGAAACAAAAGCAGCCAGACACACATGCGATTTCTTTCAATGTATCTTTATTGATTTGGCAGAAACACATTGGGATAGAAAAAGGCCGTTATCTATCCAAGACTCATTATCCATGGCTAGATTCCCAAGAGCAAGGTCCCTTCTTGAAACACCATCCATCCTTATATATACGTCTATATGAGGATTCAACGCATCTCCTTAATACTTCATTTGTGTGAGCGTAATCTGTGTCTTCACGCACAGAGAACAGCATCTCTTTCATACGAGGAGCGGAAAGAGAACCGAAGAGACGTTTCAGTTTCCCGCAAAATGAAAAAGGAAAAAGCAGAAGTTTCACCCAAAGGAAAAAAAAACAATAAAAACAACACAGACCTCTTTCATGCAGTCCACAAGAAGCTCAGTTGGCGAGTCAATACCGTCAATACATTTCAAGGGTCTAACAAATACATAAAAGTCACTCGAGCAACACATTACATTCTTCTAAGGCTTCGGACACGGTCCACTCGCTTCTAAAGGCCTTTTCTTTTTAATATAGTTTGTTTTTATGTTCAATTCAACTGAGTAGTGGTTCCCTTGGTGAGCTCTCCCTCTCCCACACTGTTACTCTGGTACAATACTAGACCCACCAGACGCTTGTGTTCGTGGTGCTGGGTGAACAAAACACACAAGGTATGACATCATCATCATCATCCCAGTGCTCTGGATGAAGCTGACCCTCATTCTCTGATCCTCATCATCTTCATCTTTATCCTCTATGTACAGTCTACACACACACACACACACACACACACGCGCGCACACAGACACACACACACACATATTTACAAAACACAGCTCTTGTGGACACCCACATGAACAACGATGATATGGAAAAAACACACAGACCTCAGCACCTCTAGTGGTAAACAAAGAAAAGAGGACAAAGTACAGACACACACACACACACACACACACACACAGTAGAAAAACACGACGGCGACAGCGAAGACGACGGCGACAAACACAAGAAAACTTGGCACATTTAACATTTCTCCCGCACACACGGCACACAAATGTCTTCAAATTGTCTTTAGTGGTAAACGAAAAAGCAGGGGCGCTGCTTCCTACGGCCTCGGCCGAGTGTTTATAGGCCGAGTCCCTCCCTCTCGGTCTCCTCCTCCTCCTCCCCGCAGGAGGCTGGACGGGACGAGGCTCCTAGAGGAGGCAGATCAGACTCTTGCCCTCCTCGATCTCCTCCTGCACCTTGTCGCTGGAGGTGGCGATCTCGGCCTGCGCGGAGAAGACGGCGCAGAGGAAGGTGAGCACCGTGCCGCCCATGGCGGTGTAGAAGGCCCAGCCCATGGAGCACAGCCCGGCGCGGTACGGCCCGGCGTCGTGGCCGCAGTACAGCTGCACCTTGTCCGAACCCCAGCCGGCGGGGAACAGCATCAGCCCCAGGATGAGAAATAGACCTGGAAGGGGGGGGGGGGGGGGGGGGGGGGGGGGGGGGGACATTGATTATGATGAGCATTGTATTGTTCTTTACTGTTTGTGTTGTACTTTGTGTTGTTTTTAATATCTTCCTGCTGCCCAGCGGGCTGCAGATGTAAGTGAGCTATAAAGCCAACTCTGGCCCAACGGTTGTGTGGTGCGTGGCTACTGTGGAATAAACTAATAAACTAAAGTAAACTTAGCATTCATGAGGCGGCTTTGTTGCCTCAACACTTTGTTCTTTTAAAAGCCAAACTAAATACCTGCCTTTTCTTAAATGGACACATTGTATTTGTACAGCATGTATGTTTGTATATGGATTTGTATGTTTGTGTGTATGTATGCACTGATGTTTCCGTTTGCAAGCAATTTTGCTGTTTTATGCAAAGCGCTTTGAAAATTCGATTTGATTTGAACCACGTCAGCGATTATGTCTCGTAGTGGCCGCAGGTTCGATTCTGACCTACATGACTCACAAGGTTGTTGTCATTGTATGGAGAAAAGAGAAAGGTCCGCTGTGATTAATCTCATTCAAAGAATGACGTCATTATCTGATGTCAAAACATTTCCGCTTACTGTTATCATAACAAGGCAAATTCTGTAATTCCCGAGGCAAGGAAAGAAAAAAAGGTATCAAAACAACAGGAAGACGGCGGCCGGAGGGCTTTCCCTAACTCAAACTGGACTGGACTGCTTCCTGTTTCCGTGGGAGATGAAGAGGATCGCTTCCTGTGAAGCAGTGAACCACGTTCACCGCTGTGCTGACCGGACCTAAACCCAAACTTACACTGCTCACACTTCCTGATGCCATAAAGCCATACGTTCAATTAGTGGTACATTCAAGTGTGCCATTATTATATTTATTATTTTTTGTTATTTTTTGTATGTTGTCATTCAATTGTTGATGTATGTATGTAATTGATGTATGTAATGGATTTGGTGGACTTAATGGATTTTATTGGTATGTAATATAACAATACAATCTATATATACAAGTTATACCGGTGGGTGCCTTCCATTAAACATTATCAATTAATGTTTCAAACCATTTTCAAATTCATTTTCAAAAGAACGCAACAATAATTCCTGCTGTTCCTAATGCCTTCCTTTGATACTTCTGCTATTTAATTTGACACACAGACAGCTAAGTGAGGGAAATTATTTTTTGTTTCGACATCTCTTGGTTTGCAGATCACATACAGGTCATTTTAAAGTCATCTCCTTCAGCTCTGCTTTTTGTTTCCCATGGGAGGAGAAGATCAGACAGCTGGCCAGAGGGCATGTAGCTGATTCAATCTCTGAAGGAGACATTTACAATAATGACATTATAGATAGAAAATAAGTGGAGGATATATGAGAGAGAGAGAGAGAGAGAGCAAGCTTTGTTCAACATTCAATTTGTGTCTGGCTTATTCCTTCCCCGCGCCCTAATAGGCAACACACAGTTCACACACTTTGAACTTGAATAACCTTTAAATCTGTAGTGGATGGATGAATGAATGAATGAATGAATGGTGTGTTTTTTTCCGCGCTAATCACTGTTGTTTCAACTCCGGTCACGTAACCTAAAATGTACTCAACTGGAAACGCTGTTTTCTTTCCAATACCAATAGCGCTGACCGCTGCAATCTGTGTGAAACATCTTGATAAGGAATCACTCTCACATTACAGGAAGCTTGGCCATTCAAGCTCATCAAGGTGTGTGTGTGTGTGTGTGTGTGTGTGTGTGTGCGTATGGTCTGTGCCCCTCCTGAACCTTCCTGACAATAATGTATTATTCTGAATGCTTCAGTAACATATTTTGATATCTACTATGGCCTGGTTCTTCACTGTTTACCTGCGTCCAGATTAAACTCATGATATAGAAAATGAAGAAATACATCGGGTGTCAGTAGTGTCTATCTGTCGTGAAGACAGGCATTATGGAGTATTGCTTTAAATATGTTTAATATGAAAACATTAATTAAATAATGTTTCAATTTCAAACAGGTATACTGCGAACATTGGGGATCAGTACTTTTTGGCTGGGAGTCGAACACCCTCGTCACTACTACACTGTCCTGCTGCATATGTATACATTACCAACTCAGATGTCAGGAGAGTACAGAGAAAATCTTGACAGGCATGATGGACTCCCCCAAACCAATCAGGGAAGAGATGCCCTGATTGGTCAGAAATTTGTCGGGAGTGGTCTAACATCTGAAGTGTCTCGTACGATGGCAGGCGTGCAGTCAACCAGAACAGATACTCTCACGGCACATTTCACTCGCTAATAGCTGATGAACGGCTGTGGCGTTTCTAACAAATGACACTCAAATAATAGCTCTTACACTTTACCTACAGCACCTTTAAAGCTATAGTGTGGGACCTTTGTCTCCCCCTTCTGGCAGTGAGCGTAATTACAATAACACTGTTGCTTACGTCTGGGGCCGTTGTTTTACAGTGTAAAACAGTTAAATTTTTTGGAGCAACACACAACCCCCGTGAAACGACTCGTTTCAAATATCAGAATTTGATCCATTTGGTCCGATAACCATTTGGAAAGCCTAGGAGAGCCGCACGATTCAATTATTTTATCCACATTGAAGTTAGCGGAGGGCTAACCGGAAGTTAGCCGGCCCGGCCGGGGGAAGCCCCTGGTGCGCGTGCTCTTGCCCATAGAGCGTGTGCTGTATGCATTCATCCGACCGGCGCGGGAAAGTCGCCACAGACACCGGATTTAAAAACTCTGCGTACTGTGAAATACAGAGACATTCATCTGGCGGTGATGGGCTTAATTCAGCATTGTGTGACCTCCTTCGGCAAAGGGCTTGAACGACGCAACTCATGCATCAGGTCAACTGTCAAGTGTCCGAGGAGCCCCGGTTTTAAAAATGCAAACAACTGGTGCGCCGCTAACCTGTTAAACGCCCGGCTCACTCTCTCCTCCTCCTCACTGTCTTGGTGCTGTCCCACCCTTTCCTCCTCTCCTCTCCTTCCCCTCGCTGAAGCACTCCATATAATATTAAACAAGGAAATGAAAACTAGGTCATAAATTCTTTCCACATGTTGGCGCGTTTGCCTTGAAGGTATGGTTCTAATTCTCCCTCGCTCCCCTCATCATGACTCCTGACACACACGCACGCACACACACACACACACACACGCGCACACATGCACACACACACAATGTGCATGCATGCACACACACACACACGCACACGCATGCATGCACACATACACACACATGCACACACTCATACATGTGCGTGTGCGTACATACACACACGTAGACACGGCTGTGACACACACACACACACACACACGCCCACACACACACACACACACGCTCACACAAACACAAGACTTTCCAGGAGTCTGCTAAACTAAATCCCTCACTACACGCTGGACTTTATAACTCAATATCCTCGATACGCTCCACCCTCCTCCAGAACATTCTCCCCCTCTCTCCCTCTCCGCTCAGTCCTCTCCTCTGTCATTTCCAACCTGTCCATTTTCCCCTCCTCTGTTGGGCAGGGATCCCTTCAACTTCATATGCCCCTACTGTAAGTCCATCCCTCCCGTCTCTCCTCTCTCTCTCTCTCTCTCTCTCTCTCTCTCTCTCTCTCTCTCTCTCTCCCTCTCTCCCTCCCTCTCCCTCTCTCTCTCTCTCTCTCCCTCCCTCTCTCTCTCTGTCTCTCTCTCTCTCCCTCTCCCTCTCCCTCTCTCTCTCTCTCTCCCTCCCTCTCTCTCTCTGTCTCTCTCTCTCTCTCTCTCTCTCTCTCTCTCTCTCTCTCTCTCTCTCTCTCTCTCTCTCTCTCTCAGCACAGCAGGTCTATCTTCTCTTCCAAGAAATCTGACCCCCCCCCCCCCCCCCCCCCCCCCCGCTCCGGGAAAAGAGCTGACGGAGGACGACTTGACAGAGGGGGAAATAAGAGGAATAAAAACAGGAGTAGTAGAAGAAGACGAAACCAGCTTACAATGTAAAAAAGATACAAGTCAAATCTTCTACCTCAGTATTATTAGTATCATTATTAATGTACCCCCCCCCCCCCCACACACACACACACACACACACACACACATATGTAAAGGGATTTGGCTGTCTGGCAAAGCGCTATGCAAATGAGATGAATTATTATATTTGTATTGTTTGTAATGATAGCTCTCTGACGTGTAGCTAGTAAATACATTTTCCAACGTGGGGCTAATACACTGTTGCACTCTGCAGTACAGCTGTTCAACTCCTCTCTATTACATGTCTTACATTTAACAACCCCAGGTTGTTCTGTGTTGACATAATCTCTGTCTGTCTGTCTGTCTGTCTCTCCATCTCTCCCTCTCTCGCCGTCTCTCTCTCTCTCCCTCTCTCTCTCTCTCTCTCTCTCCCTCCCTCCCTCTCTCCCCCTCTCTGCAGGCTCCACACCTGGATTGTAAATATGGACAATCTAGCAAAACATGAGTCATCTTATTCCGGTGAAACCTGGCACTTCCTCCATAACAAGAATCTGATGTCATCGTCAGGCGGTCTGCAGTGTTGGGTTTCTATTCTGCGTTTGGACGGGGATGCGTGTGTATCAGGGGTGTGTAATTGACAGGGATCCACAAAGTGGGTCGAGGAGCGTGACCTTCCCGCGACCAGAGCGAAATCTAAATGAGGTCGAATGCGGTTTTCCAAAAGCATGTGATGACGACCCCGCACTACAACTTATATTAGGAGACAGTGGGGCTACACACTCTCTGTGTTTCCAGTCTGGTGTCTCTCGCCTGACCAAATACGCTCAGACAGAAATAATAAAGAGCCGTTTCCAACAGATGTGTACAGAATCTTTTACGCAGCGACTGAAAACCACCCGACTCGACCATCGAGAGCTCCAGATGTTTGGCCCACTGCACGCATGCAAGCGCACGCATGCACGCGCACACACCCACCCACGCAC
This sequence comes from Merluccius polli, assembly GCA_030340625.1. NCBI lineage: Eukaryota > Metazoa > Chordata > Actinopteri > Gadiformes > Merlucciidae > Merluccius > Merluccius polli. The sequence continues at coordinate 79,577 of JAOPHQ010004000.1, forward strand.
ACACACACACACACACACAAACACATATACACTCATGTATACACACACATACATGCACACCACAGAGCGAGAGAGAGAGAGAGAGAGAGGGAGAGACCTGCTCGGCCCTGCTTCCACAGCGGTCTGGTGGAGCCATTTCATTATATAAGGCGGAGTGATGCGTTTACCTCAGGTTGGGTTTGGGAGTGCATGAGCGCCACAGAGATCCCTCACATCCCGCAAAATCCAGCTGGGGATTAAGACGACTGCCATTCACCGCGAGGTCACTCACGGTAATAGCCGCGGAAAGCCCTTGGAGGGTGAACTCCATAAGTGACGATGTGAATAGTTTCTGTATATGGAGGCTTTTTGCGCTTTTATATGCTGCCACGGCCGTACTCCGTTATCTCCACGAGCGCGTACGCACACTATCTAACTGCAACAAGGACCACAGTGGAAATAAGTCCTGGGACTTTTTTTTGCGTTATCCTTGATGCTCTTTTAATTGTGCGTGTGTACATTGGTGTTGCGACCACGTCATTGTCCTTGTGCAGTGAATCGTCACATGAATAAACTAACGCAGAAAACATCGACGGTGCGGGTTGGGGGAGAGGGGTGAGTAAAAGTGAAATGACGTGACTTCTGGCGAGAGCATCGCCATCTCATCTCCAGTTTGAGGTCAACCCCCCACTTCTGCTTTTTCCCTAAACAGCTGCGATCCGACTCCAGTTTTGTCATTACTGGCCGGGTTTGGGGGGGGGGGGGGGGGGGGGGGTTGGTCGGCACAGATTGTGGAAATAGTGAGAGTCAGTTGGGTTGATTCTGATGGTATGAAGTTGGTTACCGAGTGCTGGTATCCGTTAAGAGGGGTGAGATGTAGCGTAGCAAGATGTACCCTCTCGAGGAAAAAAATACATTCATAAAAAAAAGCCCGCCTGGGAAAACAAAAACAGAAACAAAAAAACCCCGACCAGCTAGAGATAACGGCCGACGCGGTGTTGGATTGCAGACCAGCAGCACATGGTGACTCTTATCTCTTCCTGTTCCCCCGCAAGACTCAAAGGGCAAACAGTCTGCTGGTCCAGACAGGGAAGCAAGGAGCACGCACACACACACACACACACACACACACACACACACACGCACACACACACACAAACCTCCCACCTCGGAGGATGCGCATTTTTCATTCATACTTCCTTTTTCCTCTCAATCTCGCAATCCTTTATGGAGTCAAGTGACCCAAGAATCACACATCCACTTACGTACTTGTCTGAAAAGTTTGGGCGCTGTGATTCTCAGCACTGAAAACAAACAACGAATCGCACCTACAGCCACTTTTGCTCTTTTGTTAAATTACCGTGTATATTCGGAGAGGGGAAGGGCTGCCTTGGTGAGTGTACAACGAAGAAACCTTTCAAAAGTGAGACAAAACATTGTCCAAAGTTCCCTTAACAACGAAGGTCGTGGCTTACTTCAGCAACAACAACGTTTGACATTTTCCATCTTGATCCGGTTTATTTTGACTGCAGGCTTGCATTTTAAATAATGCAAGCCTGCAACTGTATTATTAAATAATACTACAGTTCTCCATTCACGTTGGCCTCTTTGCTCCTGCTCATAAAAGTGTCTTCATCCTTGACTTGTAAAGAGTGGACACCGGGTTAGTAAACTTTTACGACACATAACTATTTCTGCTGTTTTTGCCGTGGAACAAACAACTGAGCAGCAGAAACTCCAAAGGAACCCGGAGATGATCTCATGTTCTGCTGAAGGCCTCCTCCCATCTTTATTTCACCACAGTCGCAGTGACCCAAAAACTGACATCACACAACCATAGCCTCAGCTGCAACGCATGCACACACACACACACACACATACACACATACACACACATACACACACACACACACACACACACACACACTGGCACACGCACACACACACACACACACACACATACACACACACTGGCATGCACACACTCATCCTACCATCTCTCTCTCTCTCTCTCTCTCTCTCTCTCTCTCTCTCTCTCTCTCTCTCTCTCTCTCACACACACACATACAAGCACACACACACACACTGGCACGCGCACACTCCTTCTCCTGTCAACTCTCTCTCTCACACATACACACACACACACGCACACACACATACACAAGCACACACACACCTCACTTAACAGTAAACCCTCTGTGATTCAGCAGACCTGAAACTAACTAACTGAATGTTTGCTCAACTGTTTCCTCGAGGGACAGCCTTGGCGAAAACAGAGATAAACGACTAGGCCCTCCTAAACCGGTTGACCAGGCTCGAGGTCAGAGTTCACCGGGACCATCTCGAGACCCACACTATTTTAAAGGTTGGCCATTAAAGGTCAAAATAAGCCCAGCACGCCGTTTCCCACCCAGCTGTGATCCCTGTCGGCTTCAGACCAGCCCTGTGGCGGCCCTACTCTGACCGACTCTGTTGCTTTTCACACGACGCAGAGCATTACTTTCTAGACACTACTACTGAAATACCTCCAAATCGGGCACTGGTGTATCCATGTGTTGATGATTATTATTACACAGCGTTGTTGAATACTCGATACTGATCAATTACGGTCTGTTATTTCAGAATTGCAGACCACCGCTATGAATAACAGACGGTTGCTATGGACGCTATTTCCAACCGTAGAATCTCCCAGACAAACCTTTTCTTTTAGCGGAAGCAATGTGTGTTTGTGTGTGTCTTTGCGTGCGCATTTGCGTGTGCGTTTGCGTTTGTCTCTCTCTCCGCCTCTCTCACCTGCAATGCCCTGCAGCAGGCCACAGATGTTGAAGATGCTCTTCTTCATGATGCTCTGGAAGCACATGGTGAAGACCGAGATGAACGCCACGGCGCACAGCAGCAGGATGCCCGCCGCCAGGAAGATGGAGGTGGCCTGCCAGAACCCGCTGGCGATCTCCCCGAAGTGCACGGCGTACGGCCCGCACAGCACGCCGCGCCGCAGGTGGGGCAGCCTGATGCAGCGGCCGTAGATCCCCAACGTGGGCCGGTAGGCCTCGCCGGCGGTGGCGGCGGCGGTCCCGTGCGGCCCGAAGACGGCGTCGGGCGTGCGCGGGAAGCCCACCAGCCAATCGGTGCTCATGAAGGCGATGAGCTCGCCGAACGCCGCCACGATGCTCAGCAGGGTCCACAGCATTGAGCGGCAGGTCACGATCACATGGCACATGCTGGACAGCGTCAGATGGCGGGTCCGGTCCGGTCCGGTTTGGTCTGGTTGGTTGTGGCGGCGGGGGCGGTGGTGTTGATGGTGTGATCCTTTTCCAAGTGGAGGAGGAGGAGTAGCCTAACCGACGGCTGTCCCACAATATGAAAATTCACAATCTGCCACGTCCCCCCTCTCTCTCTCTTTGTCTCTCTCTCTCCTTTGTATTATTATTATCTTTCCCTGGCTTTATCCAGCACAAATGTTGTTCTCCTCTGTCAAGTCCTTTTGGTTTCGGTTGCTCCGGGTTTTGGTGAAGCGTCGTTTTTCGTCCGCTTAGTTTCTCGTCGGCCCTGGGCTCCTTCTTCTTTCAGGCATGTAGTTCTTGCGAAGCGCTCTCTACATGGTACTGAACACGGGTTCCCTGAGCCAGCCTGCTGGCGTCACACCACACACACCTGAAACAGATAAGAGATAACAGCCTCGTCAGAACGCAAGAGGAAGTTAGTGTCTCACGCGGTTCCCACCGCAATCAAGACGCACTCAAGATACAGTATCCATTTATCGCGCGCGCATGTGTGTGTGCGCATGTGCGTGGCCGTGCGTATGCAGTGGTTGTGTAATAAGATAAAGTTGAGCTCATCTTCATTTTCATTTTAATAAGTTATTTCATCTGGATGACAATATTATTTTTCAGGGTATGAGACTGAAACATCAACAACTGCTATGAAACATCAATAACCTTCAGGCAGGGAGATCTTACATTCTTTGATGAAAATTTAAAAAAGATATTAGATTGGATACATTGAGTCAGATGACTAAATGTCTGACTGACTGACTGACTGACTGTATGTGTGTGTTTGATTTGAGAAGAGGTGGAGGTGAGATGGATAGGCTGTAGGAGGAGGAGGAGGAGGAGGAGGAGGAGGAGGAGGAGGAGGAGGAGGAACAAATGAACAACAGATGCAGACAGACGAGGGGGAAAAAAGCCAGAGCCTCCCTCTCTTCTTTTTCCAAACGGTGCCACAATCACACGGTTGTTCTGGGGGTCAGCTGTAATGTTTGCAGAGAGGACCGAGGTATTTCACTGCCTCTGGATCCCAGATAACCTCTGTGACAGAACAAGCCTGTGAGCCCTGCACAAATGGACCTTGTGATAACACTATTTGTGTGGCTTCAGCAGATGGACCCTCGCAGATACTCTCTGGACAAAGGTTCACCACAATAGTTCACTTCATAGAAAACCCTGATATACGTCCTACTGCAATAGTATACACGATTTGAATACTGTTACGCAGAACCCTGCTTATATGTGGGTTTTTATACAAACCTCGACGAAAAACAAGTGTATGTCCAGATGAACAGATTGCAATTGTGTTGTGATTTATTCATTTAAATCAGTTAATTATTTCTTCTCGTAGATAGGTAAACCTTAACAAGTCCTTCTTAAGTGAGTGTATGGGAACAATGTGTGTCATGGTGGAAATTAGGGAAGAGAGAGGACGACGTCGGCGTGACGACAACAGAGGGTACAATTTTCAATGACAAAGAAGCATCCCCTGAGAAACTTAAATGAATCATGTCTAAACATTCGCAAACAATATCGACTGAACCATAAACACCCAGATGATTCATTAGGAGTTTTGACTTGCGTTGTAAACGGTTGACACTTATTTTGTCTTCCCCCATTCAGTTTTTCTTCCTGCTCTCTTAAAGCAGGGTTGTTCTTTTTTCTCCCCAACTCTCTTGGGAGTCTGGTTTGGCCGACTCCCAGTTCGTCTACGTCTGACTGCGGGAGTCCCAGGGAGGCCTTGGGGGGGGGGCAGGGCGGGCGGTGGGGGGGGGGGGGGGTGTTGACGTGTGTGCGGCCCACGCTCGCTCTCCCAGACTCCCCATCGCTCAGTCCCCTTCGGGGCTGGGTGGGGACCGCTCTCTCTCTTTGAGACGCGGGTCAGGGGAACGCGGGTCTGTCTCGGTGAGGTCACCTTCCAGCAGGACGGAGACATGGTGAGCGGAGTGAGTATGAAATATGTGAGTGGTGCCGAGGAGCGTGAGCCAGATGATGACGAGGACGAGGATGACTGCCACTACAAACAAATGACGGTTTTGTTCACAGAGATATTTCCTTTCGGGGGATTTTTTTTTTTTTTTTTTAGTTTGATTCTTTCTTTTTTTAAATGCTGTTACTGTTTTTTGCCGTTGTATATTTGTGTGAGAGATGATGAGAGGGGATGAGCAGGCAGAGGGAAAGATAAATAAAGATGAGACAGTGAACGAAAGAAAGGAAGGAAGGAAGGAAGGAAGGAAGGAAGGAAGGAAGGAAGGAAGGAAGGAAGGAAGGAAGGAAGGAAGGAAGAAAGAAAGAAAGAAAGAAAGAAAGAAAGAAAGAAAGAAAGAACGAAAGAAAGAACGAAAGAAAGAACGAACGAAAGAAAGAACGAAAGAAAGAACGAAAAACCAAAAGAAAAAAAGACCAAAAGAAACCAAAAGTTACAGTTAAAAATGAGTTGTCCCAGTGGGCCTTGACTGAATTGATTTGATGGATCACAGATCTCCTCTATCTCCCTGTCCCCCATGTAAAGCCCTCATAGACCAGATGCATCCGTAGAGCCATCATCCCCTTAAAAACGAACCCTTTGAACCCCTTCAACACCTCAACCAGCCCATCAGCTGTCTCATACTTCAGCTCGAGATGAGTCAGGGCGTAACTGGAGAGAACCTGCGGTCGGGTACTAAAACCTTCAAGCCGGTGTTTGGGTCAAACATTTACCAAGCGGCGGAGTGATTTATTATTATTGACGTGTGCGATGGCCAGAGACACTCTGCTGAAACAAGTTAAACCAGCCAGAGAGAGATAGAGTTTAATGATCTGCTTTAAAAGACTTAAGATACTTGACCTTTGTCCCATACAGATCAGAGAAGCCTGAGTGTGTTTAGGTGTGCGTGTGTGTGTGTGCGTGCGCACACACACACACACACACACACACACACACACACACACACACACACATCCCTGTGTGTGTGTGTGTGTGTGTGTGTGTGTGTGTGTGTGTGTGTGTGTGTGTGTGTGTGTGTGTGTGTGTGCGTGTGTGTGTGTGTGTGCGTGTGTGCGTGTGTGTGTGTGTGTGTGCGTGTATGTCTGCAGGATGTGTACTTATTATTGTGGATGCCCGGCTACACCTAGCCTGAGATTCAATGTTGTCAATCTAGTGTGGAAGAATGAGACTGACTTGGTGGTGCCAGAAGATAAAGTGTGTCGGGACAACAGTCTGCATTTATATCTGTTGCTATGGTACAGTAATAGGTGTGAGTTACAAGACAAATGTCCCAACTTCCAATGGTTGGAGACTGAGAGGGAAAAACCCAAGATGAGCTCCAATTACATAAACAGTAAAGTTCAACCATGTGGTGCCATGTAACCGGCAGAGAAAAGCAGCAGTCCATTTAGTTACGTGACAATGAACCACACACTACAGATCAAGGTGCTATAGATAGAACAGATATAACCAAAGGTCACGCCTGACCACACACACCTACACACGCACACAAGATCAAGGTGTTGTTATATAGACCCAAGGGCCCTAGGTCAACCTGATCACACACACACACGCACACACGCACACACCATCCCTTACATGGTAACACCAACGCACACAAGCACAAACACTTTAAGTCCACTATCGCTGTGTTTCAAGAGTCCACTCATCCTTTGTCTCGGGCCAGAGCGGCCGAGCGGCGAGGGTCTCCCTTTCATGCGGCCTCCGCATCTCCATATCTTAGGAAATACCCAGGGCTAGGGTAAACATTGTCATGGCGACCGCTGTGTGAGTGTGTCGGTGGGTGGGCCCAGGGTGCTAGTAAGTTGGGAGCGGAGCTGTCACTCTCTACAGACAATACAGACGCAAGGCAAATTTCTCGAGGCCGACATGGTGGTTGAAAACAGAGCGGTCCCGAATGAGCATTTTTTAAAAATCAGTGACATTGGGCTGGTTCATTGGTCAGTATGAATACAGCTCAGTGTTTTGAAGCCAGGGAAAATCTATACAAAAATTGCTTCACCATCAATGATAGGAAAAACTTTCAATCTTCCAATAGTAACAACTACAGCTCTGAAATGTGTTGTATCTATGCTGTGTCAGTCATATCGTGTTAGTCATGTTAGAAACACTAGGGTTCATTCATTTGAATGAAACACAATTCTCGTCCTATTGCATCACAGGTCTGTTCAATTAAACGGAAAACCAAACTCATTCATTCGCTCACCGTTCCTGTGGGCTGCGGCGACGATCCCAAACACGTCTTTTCTCTCTAACATGCCATCGTGCATTTTTCAAAAAAGCAGTACAGAATCTGAACCCGGCTCCATTGGTCTGCGCTAAGTCCGGCCCTGTTGGAGATGTGGCTGCATATGTTCCCCGATCTCCCCTTGCGCTGAGCATCTCACTCTGACTCACAGCCCCGCCCACTTTGGCTTCCCTGATTGGCTAGTCTGACATAGGGGCCACACTTCTTGAGGAGGTCCACATGGTGGCCACATTTCAGCGCTGAAAGTGGGTTAAGATAACACCAGCCACCGACTTTCTCTCTTTCTTCTCACTACGTCTTTGTCTTTACTCTTTGTCCCTCTTTTACTCAAACCCCCCTGATTCCTGCAGTTGCGTCTGCTTCTGTCTTTGACATGTCTTCCCCCCCTCCCCACTTCGCTTACGATGACTCACTCTCTCCGAGCTTCTCCCAAACTCCTTCAGTTGGGTTGTCCTCACTCCTGTAATAGCACTACAGTACACCTCGCATCATGATATCACCCTGAAGACACAAGGCGGAAACTTTTACTCCTGTATTATGGCTCACTGCCGCCGCACATCGAATTAAATAACAACAACAACAACCATTCGGTGACTCACCATTTGCGCTATACACAATAATGGGATGTGGAAAAGTGTCCCAGGGAGGTTTCCAACAATAGACAATGTGTTGGGCTAAGACAAGGCTATGCTACGCTGGTTGTTTGTGTAGGTATTAACTCACACACACCGGGAGATAAATGGGTTCCATGTGAGGAGGGGAGGAGAGGCAGATGGCCGACAGGAAGAGAGGCAGGTCTTGCCAGCCGCTTTACACCCAGCTGGGGGAAGGCGAGCGAACAAAAGAGGACCCGGGATGAGACTAGGAGTGAGGCCAAGATCGTTTTCACTCCCCATCCTTTAGCTCCATGAAAGAGGATGAAAGTCACAGGAGTGAACTCACATGAGCTAGATAGGAACGCACTCATGTTTACAGTTTGATGTCACTTTTTTAATTGAAGCCATCCGTTTGGTTCAAAATTAAAATGTTCACCTTCTTTTAGAGAGGAGAAATCTAGGGATTGATTGAGTTGTGGTGGATACGTTCGGTCTTTTGCAAAGTATTTCAAAGTATTTCAAATTGTTATCAATGAAAGTGATGGCTGCAGTGAAAGACGTAATGGCTTGTAATTACATTATAAGCCATTTCAGAATCTCACTCCCACTTGTGATGTCACTAGAGGGCAGATTTCAAAATTGCTGGCAATGGCTAATCAAACTCACCCCTGATGGTAAAATAGGGGCCCTTTAAGCCGCTTGCATTCCCTTCTTAATCCTCTACCTCTTTTTTTTGTTTGTTTATTTTGTATCTGTGATTCTGCTGCGTTGTGGCAGATCAGACTGCCACAGCAGATCGTCTTACAGGACCACAAGGAGGCTCATGGATGTGTGTGTGTGTGTGTGGGGGGGTGTGTGTGTGTGTGGGGGGGGTGTGTGTGTGTGTGTGTGGGGGGGGGGGGGGGGGGGGTGTCTGACACAACGCAGATCCTCACATCAAAGACCCTCGAGGTCAGACGAGACAGTGAAGAAATACCCTCAGCATCCCTGGACACCGCAACAGGTTTACAAGACACAGACACACATACCCACACACACACACACACACGCACACGCACACATACGCGCACACACATGCACACACACACACACAAACATACATTCACACGCACCAACACACACACACACACACACAGTACTTGGGCACATACACATGGACCAAGATAAAAACCTTTCAGTGGGTCATTGATCTTCATCGAGGAAGATAAGGAACACAAACTAAAAACGTTAGAGTGGTTTTTAACCTTTAAGCATTTAACCAGAACATAAAAAAAACCTAATGGTTGAGATGGATGGTTGTCTGTTAGGAAATACGCAGAAAATAAGGACCTCATTAAGTTTTGTTCTGGTCTTCATTCAGAACATTACGAAGGCATTTATGGCTGGTTCACTTTCATCTGTGAAGCTGTTTAAAAATGTTTCCAATAGGCTGAGGTATAGTAGAAATTAAATAGTCGTAAGCCAATGCTAACTATGGAACGCTTCCTAAAGAGTTAAACGCTTGCCCGGATCCTGAGTGTGATTTAATTGGTTAAACAGTCATGGGTATAGTAGGAAGGACCATGTTTACAAAAGAAAACACAGGATGTGGACTCTTTTTTTCCTCTTTTTTGTGATGATCTCATACACAGCAACGATATGTAGGTTCACTTTTATCCAACTGTGTTATAGATCTGGACTGTGACTGCCTGTCCTTACGTCATTACGTTTGTCTCAGACAGCCTGAGACAAAGTCAGCCAGGGTTTCTTTATACAAGCCCCCCCCCCCCCCCCCCCCCCCCCCCCCCCCCCCCCCCCCCGGTGGAAACAAGCAGTACAGAAGGACAGACATGTAATGGAAAGAGCTGGAGGTGACTACTGGTGGACAGATGGAGAGATTAGTCTACAACGGGGTTTGGAGGAGGACAAGATGTGGAGTTTCCATCGAACGGCTCCCTATGCAAATACATATAAGAGACTAAAGAGAATAGAGTCTATACGTTTCTCCATGCGTACCAGATTCAGTATGTCATGGCATACAGCATGAGTTATAAACACGCACACACGCACACACACACACCGAGCATGGATTGATGGAGTGTGGAGATACCATGAATTTCCTCCAGTCACACGGAGGGGAATCTGGCCTCCAAATCATTGCAAGCCTCGGACTGACGACGGCACCCCCAAACCCCCAGATATAGAATGATGAATGGGTCGACTATACATCTGCTAGAGATAGACCAGGCAATCAGAGCAGGACTCTGAGCAGACCTCCGTCAAGCCAAGCGGGCAGCAGCAGCCGGAGCAGTCCAGGCCATCTGGCTCCTCCACCATCACCATCACGACACCATCGCCATATCACGATGTTACGATATCCAAAATCTAAGACGATATCTAGTCTCATATCACGACATATCGATATAATATCGATATCGATATGGGAACGAAGTGTGTGGCGGTTCTGTCTGACAACAAGAAGGCTCGCGTGACGCGTATCCCAACTGTGTTGCATGTGCTTCTTTTGTTTTGGCATTTATTCATCAGCATTACACACCTAAGAAGACCAGGAGGACTCATAAAAACCCCTGTGGCTGTTGCTGACGAATGTGCGGTCAGCAACAAGCTGTGTCTCCACAGATTACAGCGTGGGACCCTAACAGCTCATCTATTCACAAGTTCTGGGGAGGACCGCTAGGCCATAAACACACTGATGTTTTGAAGGAGGGGGGGGGGGGGGGGGGGGGGGGTGGGGGCGAGAGAGTGAGAGAAAAATGAGAAGCTGTACACAGAGAGAGAGAGAGAGAGAGAGAGAGAGGGTGAGGGACTAAGAGGGAGTCAGAGAGAGATGACAGAAGAGGGAAAAGGAGGGATGAGGAGCCGTGTTTGTCCAACACGCGTCCCTACGCCGGGTGTCTGGAGAGCAAACACCTGTGAGGGTGAAGGAGCAGGCGTGAATGTGAGATGAGCCGTAAAATATCTGCGCAAGAAAGGGAGAAAACGATGGACATTCCCCCATTCCCCCGCTCTGAGACAGTATTACATTATCTCCCATCCCCCTGCTGTCGGTCTGTACACATCTGTTTATACAATCTGTCCGCATTGTGTGTCAAGACGTCATGGGGAAGGGGGAGTTGGAGCAATGGGAAGAAGAAGAAGAACAAGAAGAACAAGAAGAACAAGAAACAACAACCAAGGAACAGGAGAAAGGAGAGAGGGTATGACTGCAGCAGTGGTGTGGCTGGGGGGGGGGAAACTGTGGAGGAGGGGACCAGTCAACAGTCCCTCATAGTCCTCATATTGACCATAACACCTCCAGAATGTCGAACCCACACGACGACCGCTGAAGAGAGTGTGATGAAAAGAGCAAAGGGCCTTCTGACAGATCACAGCCTGGCCTCAAGGTGGGTGGCCAGCCACAGCATGGGTGGCTACGGTGTGGTGGGGTGCGGACAGGCCTGGGAATCACTGCTTGATGGTCTTGTCAAATGATCTCTTTCTGCTGTCCAACCGACCAAAAGGGACTTTTCTCGGTGTCCATCTGTAAGCCATTCCTTCTGAGCAGGTATGCCGCACAGAGATCATGCATGCAAAGGATGATGGGAACTGATGATTAAAGAGGCGAAAGGAGCAGAGGAAAAACTCAAACTGACTGCGTGTTTATCCAGGCCACTGTGAAAACAAAACCGAGCATGTACTCGGAAATGAGTCCTCTACCAGAATATGGTTTAGGTAGGTTGAGTTAAGTCTGGGTTACTGGTTCGGTATTCAAGAGACATCTTATTTTTACCAAAATAGATTTTATAAAGTCAGGTCTACTTTTACCGGCCAAAAGGAACATTGTTTTACATACATTTTCTTCCAAAGCTGACCCAAATTGGACATCTAATAACAATTATAAAAATGTTAATACAATCGTATATCTTACGATTATGAGTTGTGAGATATAGCCGTATAAAATACAATTACAACCCAGACAATTAGGAAATGTCCATAACAACGTCAGTGAGAACAAAACTGTCCAGGTGCCTTAATCCTGATCCTATGAACCAATGTTTTTATTCTCAGCGAATACATAAATGTTCAACGAAGCGACACATCTCTTCAAGACACCCATTCTTGGGTCCACATTCCCCACAGTTGTTCGTCGCCCGTTTTTACTTTTTTACCTGAGTGTCCTATTGCTCTGGGAACGGCAGCCTGGGGAGGTGTAGCGCAGTGTTGCCCTTCTTCTGTTAGAAGAACCAGAGGTATCTGGAAGGGGCCCCAGGGGCCTCAAAAAGGGTGCCAATTATACTTAACCACTACCAGCTCCACCTTCGCCCTGCACATAGCCACGGGCTTTGCGACTCCAGCGGGGGTTTGGCTGGAAGCGGGCACTTCCGCCTTAAGCTAAACTCCTCCGCCCCCCTGCCAACCATCAGCAGCCTAAACCCGCTTCTGTTTCCCACCATCTTCCACCACAGGAAATCAGTTCAGCTGTGGGAGGACTTTTCTGGAGAGTGGAAGGGGGCGGGGGGGGGGGGGGGGGGGGGTGAGGGGGGGGAGAGGGAGGGAGAGAGGGAGAGGGGGGGGGGGGGGGGGTGAGGGGGGAGAGGGAGGGAGAGTGGGAGAGCGGGGGGGGGGGAGCGGGAGGGAGAGAGTGAGAGGGGGGTGGGGGGGGGTGAGGGAGGGAGGGGGGGGGGTCATTGTTTTGACATTGTTTTCTGCAAGAGATGAGGACAGTTGAACTAAAGCACTTCCTGTGAGGGGCTCCTGCCGGTATACACACTGGGGGGGGGGGGGGGGGGGGGGGGGTCACGGCACCGCCACACCATAGAGATATCATTCTGCTGAGAAGGCAGTGTGAGTGAGTCTTTATTATTTTCTATTGTGACTTCATCCTGCTTTTTTTACATGACTTGCCTTATTTTTATCGTATTGCTACTGTTATGACTTGAATGGATTGGCCCTCAGGATGAGTCCAGGACCCGTCTCATCTAAAGCTGTTGTTTTCACCCACTGTTTCAGACGACCCCCCCCCCCCCCCCCCCACCAGAACCTGATATAGTCTGTTAGAATCAGCAGAAAGAAGTGTGTGTGTGTGTGTGTGTGTGTGTGTGTGTGGAGAAATTCCGTTTGGCAGACTCTTGTAGAGTTTCAAATAATAAGAGGATCAAGTGATATCTCCCCCCCTTCTCCCAGCTCCTGGCAAATGGTGTGTGTGTGTGTGTGTGTGTGTCTGCGTGTGTATGTGTGTGTGCGTGCGTGCGTTCGTGTGTGTGCGTATGTGTGTGTGTATATGTGTGTGTGTATATGTGTGTGTGTGTATATGTGTGTGTGTGTGTGTGTATATGTGTGTGTGTGTGTGTGTGAGTGAAAGAGTGAAATAGTGAAAAGAATGAAAAGAGAGAACCTGCGGACGAGGGGAGGAGATAAAGGGGGAGACACAAAGCCACGAGGAAGTGTGTCTGTGTTGGCACTGGGGCTTCAGTCGGGGCTTTGGCCGTGAAAGCGAGAAGTGTCTTCGCTTTCACGGCCAGACAAAGAGACGGATGAGCAGGCTCGGGGCGACGCTGTGTCTTTCCCGCCGGTGGGAACGCTGACACACTTTACCATTAAATGGACCCCGCTACGACACACGACACCCAAACACTGTGTGTGCGCCGCACAGACACACCGCGACGGCGCCCCTCTCCATACAACACAGCCGCATGACGCCACGGCCGTCTGTAACACTAGTCTAAATGTTCCACCTGTTGAAACTTAAACTGAACTAACGTAATAATATCCGAGTTTAGGCACTTTGCAAGCACCACTTTTTAAAAGGTGCTATGTACAAACAAAAAACAATTACTCGTATATTGTAAAATACAATTTCATCTACATAATATAATGCATGCATCTTTTTACGTAAGATACATATTGCTCACTGAATGACCCTTATGGACCCCATAGAGGCCCTGGTCACGTTTCTTGACAACAACACGATGAAAAACAAAGCCCTTCAGATAACAGGAAGAGGACCTCTGCGTCCTATTTTAGGCCCAAAAGGATACAGTAAAGATATCGCACTATTTATTATCTAATGGGGGTTGATGGGATGGCCGGGGGGGGGGGGGGGGGGGGGGGGGGGTTCCTCTTTGTAATGACCTTCACAGGTGGCCCATGTAGTTTATTATCTCACAACCCCATTGTTCCCATTCAAACAGCATGTCTCTATTCATGCTGGGAACAGATGACCATCGCAGGCCCGGTTCCAGATGTCAATGTGACACAGGATAACAAGGGAACTTTATGATAATACGATCAGATTGTATTATTATTATTATTATTATTATTATTGTTTCTTTTTTTGCCCTCAATATTATTGTGTTTGATGTGTTGTGGTGTTGTGTTTGTCAGAAAAATGTTTCCGAGCGATGGGAGGGCGTCTGTGTTTTTTTTTTGTGTTTTTCTGCACAGCACTGTTTATACTAATTTATGGGATAACATGTTTAAAACAACAGACATCAACCGAAAGTTATATAGGACCATATATATCCCCAGGAGTGCAATAAGGGAACAGTAAAAGCAGTAAAGTAGAGCACTTGGGTGTGATATTTCCATGGAAGAGCTACAAGTCAAATATAGGAAATAGTGTATTAACCTTGCGTTGGCTTTTTTCCACAGACATGCTTTTATGACACAGACTAGGTGATGTTATAGGTCTACTGTAGTAGTTTTAGATGTAATACTAACCTTGTGTGTGTGTGTGTGTTAAGTTGTGTGGTTGGAGACAGATGATTTGGTTTTATTCCCGGTGACGCGAGAAACCTCCCTCTTCAGAACCTGTGGCAGAAACAAAGATGATGATTATTATTATTATTACAAAAACGCTCAAGTAAGAACAATGACCATCCGTAATATCTACAGAAAACAAACTAGGGGTTCGACTTCACAGAAAGAGTTCCACAGAAAGTACAAATATAATCGATAATTTGATTTGATATTTATCGAAGATATTGTACAATTTCTCTACCGAAGAGAAACAAAATTGCGTGAGTGGATGAAGCTTTCAGAATATTTATTTTTACAGTTTACTACCGCTAGTTTTTACCACAAGTTTGTGTTGCGCTTACAGATCCCCGCCTCCAGCAAACATGATTGGTCGAAAACAAATGCAAAGCGAAAAAAAAGTGAAACGCGCCATTCACCCAGATTTGAGCTCGTCTGCCATCAGATTAGAGATACTAATCTAAAGTCAGATTTGTGAGACTACTTGTTGACTAATAGCCTACAATGAAGTGACTAGACTTCATTGAGTAATAGGGAAGGCTGTTCTGTAGCTTAGTGAGAACATGTGATACCAAACGTGGGGAAGATTGTTATCCACTAGTAGACCCACTCC
>JAOPHQ010004000.1:100000-105000 GCA_030340625.1 Merluccius polli
TGCCATGCGTCCTCCCGACCGTCTAAAAGGCCGACAGTAAAATACACATCCCTAAATCCTCTTTCAACTCTATCGGTGTGTTTGGTGAGACGTGTAGGAGAAGGAAGCTCGGCTTTTTTTTTTTGTACAGCTTTAAGACCAACGACAAAACCGGCAACCAGCCGACTAACCCTGGGCTCTGTCATGTTGGGCACACACATTAAATGTAAACCCCGACGTACACCTTGAACGAATTCTCTTTTGTAATGCGGTAACATTGTAAACATCCTTTTTTTCGTGAGCACGCTACCATCTACCAAATTCAGCACGCACACAAAAACCCTACACAAACAATTACGGCCACACACACACTCACTCGCACAAACACACGACCACACACATATGCAGGTTTAAAAAAAAAGAAAAAAAAGAAAGTGCACATGACACACAAAGCAAAAGCCTGAAATCTGAGAACAAAAGGAAAACACAACAGACGTAGCCTCTCTCTCTCTCTCCCTCTGTCTCTCTCTCTCTCTCTCTCTCTCTCTCTCTCTCCACCCCTCTCTCGATATGTAGAAAAATGGAGCTGTGGGGGGGGGGTGGACTTTGTTTTAGGTAGGCGGCAGTGTTTCAACACGCGAGCAGAATGAGAGCACTTTGATGGTCGCCCATAGCCACGTAAAAAAGCCAATAGGCTATTGTTGTACAGGAAGCCACTGTGACAGCAACAAACTGCCTCGTACAATGGAGGCTTTGCCGTGGTGGGAGAGCACAGGGAAGGCAAGACGCAGGGTTGTTTTTCTTTCAAGTGGAGCTGAGAAAGCAGCCTCCGGTTGTCAACACAGCGACACGGTGTCCACGCTGACCGTACCGAGATAGGGACCGAGCTGCCGTGTTATAGCTGTGGCCATCGGCGATACGTAAGCCATGTAGTTGATGGTATATTGGTACGAGGTATATTCTTACTTGGTGCATAACAAAACACTTGGGAGGGCAGGAACTAATGTCTCCCGCTAATGTATGGTGTGAGTGTAGTGTGCGCATGCACGCAGGAGATTCACGTTGTCATAAGCGAATCACATTATGGTCTCTGTTTAACCCCCCCCCATCTTGTGGTGCGTCTCCGAGCCTTTACTTGTCTTCCATAGACTGTGTTACATTTAAAATGCAATACACAGAAGTCAAGCTAGGAGGGCGGAGTAACCAAGTCACAAGGGCAGGGAGTGGGTGTGAGTGCTACAGACTGCTGGAAATGTGTATTTATTATTCATATGGGTCTGTCTGTGTGTGTGTGTGTGTGTGTGTGTGTGTGTATTTGAGTATGAACATGTGTGTGTGTGTGTGTGTGTGTCTGCGTATGTGTTTCACACTGACCCCCAGGGCGATGGACAACGGACCGGCAGGGGGCCGCGAGGGCCCCTCAGTCCGAGGGCCTCTAGCTCCATTCTCTTGTTGTCCGTCAGCGCTGCAGACAGCAGCCGGGAGAGACAGAGCTTAACGTTTACTGGGGAGCGCAGCGTGTGGAAGCACAATACAGGAACTACTTGGTGCTAAATGGCTTTCCCCGACCAGCTTTAGTGTGAGCGTACATGTGCGTGTGCGTGTGTGTGTGTGTGTATGTGTGTGTTTGTGCGCGCGCAAGTGTCTATATATATAGTCCCACAGGTGTAGTAACATTACCCCATTCAAGTCAAGGGGAAGCAGGCACACACACACACACCTGGACGAGCCCAGGAGGGTCTTAATGAATGGGTTGACTCACACAGCTGCATAGCTATCACCCACACACACACACACACACACACATGGAATGAGCTCATCTCTATTGTGTCCCATAGTGGAGTAGCAAAGTGCTGCTGCCTACACAGCCATTAAACCAACTGTTATGACATACAGCGTTTGCTATGTCATCATAATCTGTGGACAGTTACATTCACGCAGTGAGTACAACGGATGCAATTTAAGAATACACAGACAGACAGACAGATAAATGGATAGATAGATATAGACACAGGCAGACACACAGACACAGACAGACACAGAGGGACAGACAAGACAGATAGCTTGAAGGCAACACAAAAAAACACAGCTGCCCTTGTTGTAAACACGCCACGCTCGGTGAACAATGCTCTGGAGCCGCAAGTGTAAAAGCATGTGCCCAAAACAGACAAGGAAAGTACAGAGGGAGGGAGTCGGGAGGCTATAAGGCTATAGTTTGGGTTTCGCCGTGGCACTCGCGCTAGCAGAGAGCAGTGTGTGTAGTGATAATGACCAGTGTGTCAAAACCCTCTCAATCTAAACAAAAACAGGGTTGCCGTGGTGACCATGCAGCTCTATCCCAGATTATGTCTCTCTCTCTCTCTCTCTCTCTCTCTCTCTCACACACACAAGCTAAGCCTGTTTAGCTGAAGCCTTTATAAGGAGAAGGCCAGGATAATTCTTGGTTTTATTGGTTGCGTTTTATAGGGGGGAATGTTTCTCTCCTGTTCGGGCTGTCTTGCAAACGGCAGATAAAGGCGTACGTTGAGCGAAGCAGATTTTGCATTTTCGTCCATAAAGCATGTTAAAACTCCCTGTGCTTCAAGTCGCTGTGACTTTAGTTCAACAAACATCTATTTAGACATTACAAGCAAGCAACATACATACACCATGTTTATCTCTTTGAGTGACGGCAGGTGTGTGTACAATTCACTACAGTATGTTTATGTTAATCCTGTATTTATACACAGCAGGTGTTGTTCTTATGGTGACATAACACACGCACCAATATTTGCATACCCTTATCTCCATTCACACAATCAGCGGCTATTGTGAAACCCAAGGGTTTCCGGCATTAGCATACAGCTGCGGGTCAGAGGGCCCGGCTCACTCCCCTTCTAACGGATCAATAGTCCAACCTGAAAAGCTAAAGCAATGTCTGTCAGCTCTCTGTGTCCGCCAAAGGAGAAATATGGCCCTCCTTCCTAGAACAGGCTACTTGCATGCACTTTGCAGACAGGCCCTAATTAGGAAAACAACCATCCAATCACACGAGAGTTCCAGTCTCTTAGGCGGACGGGGCTGAGTGCAAAGGACAAAAACTACAAGATCAGCATTTTTAGAATTGGTCCTCGATTGTTACACATAAAGAACGTTACACATAAAGAACGTTAAAGAATGTAACACGTCAATAATTTTAACACATAAAGAATGTTACACATAAAGAATGTTAATGAATGTTACACGTCAATAATGTTAACACATGAAGAATGTTATAAAGAATGTAACACGTCAATACTGTTAACACATAAAGAATGTTACACATAAAGAACGTTACACATAAAGAACGTTAAAGAATGTAACACGTCAATAATGTTAACACATAAAGAATGTTACACATAAAGAATGTTAACGAATGTTACACGTCAATAATGTTAACACATAAAGAATGTTACACATAAAGAACGTTACACATAAAGAACGTTAAAGAATGTAACACGTTAAAGAATGTAACACGTCAATAATGTTAACACAAAGAATGTTACACATAAAGAATGTTAACGAATGTTACACGTCAATAATGTTAACACATGAAGAATGTTATAAAGAATGTTACACGTCAATAATGTTAACACATGAAGAATGTTACACATAAAGAGTGTTAACACAAAGAAAGTTACCCATAAAGAGTGTTAACACAAAGAAAGTTACCCATAAAGAGTGTTACACGTAAAGAGTGTTACACATAAAATATGCTGAGTCTTTACATTATAGTGTACTTAGAAGTCCAGCTGAGGAACCTTGCTGTTGGTCAGCCACACATTCTCCGCCACAAACCCTCTAGCCTGTCCACACAACAACCATATAGACAGCCCCTCTATTGATAGAGAGCCACTGGCTGGTGGGTGGTGGAGGGAGAGAAAGAGCGAGAGAGAGAGAGAGAGACAGAGGGAGGGGGGGGGGTAAGTCTTTGTTATTGTGCGGACCCACCCTGCTGTTTTCCCAGTAAACAGCATGCTTGAAAAGTGCTGGGGGCAGATGTACCACCCCTCTACTAACCCCCCCTCCACAAGCCCCCCAGGAGTGGCTCATCTCTCTCTCCCTCTGAGCTTAGCTGCGAAGAGGGGGGGGGGGGGGGGGGGGGGGGGTGAGGGGTCAACGGATGAAAAGAGGAAGAATGTGTCTGAGTTGAGTGAAAAGCGAGCAACTAAGAAAGACACACACAGCCACACGAAAAGCAGGTAGAGAGAGAGAGAGCATGGTGATTTGCACTAGCGCTGGGGCTAATCTGATCTGCTCTGCATGACTGCTGCCACTATAGTGGGAGTCAGGGAGGAGGACGAGAGACATAGATAAAGACAAAAGAATCACAAAGAGAGAGTGGAGATGGAGACACATAGGTAGAGACGGACGAGTATAGCGTAAGAAAGAAAGAAAGAAAGAAAGAAAGAAAGAAAGAAAGAAAGAAAGAAAGAAAGAAAGAAAGAAAGAAGGAAATGAGAGTTAAAGTATCATTGGAGGGTCACACAACGTAAAAAGATTTTTGCCAGGATTTGACCTCCATTATGAAGTTGTGAATACAGCTTTAGGATCAATGATGTCACCAGCCTACTAACCCTGGGCTCTGTCATGTTACACACTGTGGTCCTATCACTAAATGAAATGTAAATCCTGACGTACACCTTTGAGAAATTCTGTTTTGTAATGTGTTATTGAAACCCTTTTCATAAGCACCCATGTACCAAATTCCACACACAAACACAAACACACAAACACAGTCACGGCCACACACATATGCAGGTTTATAAAAAAGAAGAAAGTGCACATGACACACAAAGCAAAAGAAGAAAGCAGAAAGAAGAAATCTGAGAAGAACAAAAGGAAAACACAACAGACAGACAAAGCCTCTTTTTCTCACTCCCCCCCCCCCCCCCCCACACACACACACACACTTGTGCTCCCTCCCTCCCTCCCTCCCTCCCTCCCTCCCTCCCTCTCTCTCTCTCCCTCCCTCCCTCCCTCTCTCTCTCTCCACCGGGGTA
>JAOPHQ010004000.1:110000-234001 GCA_030340625.1 Merluccius polli
TCTGAGTCCTATTTTTATTGGCTGACCAACAGCTGACTGAGGGAGTGGGTACCGGTGTATGTCCTCACTGGCTGCCTCACATTCTCAAGGCACAAACTATTTAGGTCTGGCGCAGGAAGATGTCTAACATTATTCAAACGTGCCATGCTTTCATGCCATCTGCTATTGAAGTCCGCTGGTCTCTATCGAAGAGTGGAATTTGAATTCGAGGTTGTTGTTGTTTTTTTGGTGTCCATTCATGGAAGACATTGTGCTGACGGCGGCTGTTGAACACAAGACTGGCCCCACGAAACAAAAACGTTTGTGTATTTATTTGTCCTTGCCTTTGCCATGGCTGGTCGATGAATGGACTATTTTGAGTCTATTGTGTGGGGTTGGTGGGGGGGGACAACTGGTGCCAGGACCCCTGTGGTGATCGACTTATTTGTGCTCCTTGGTTTTATCAAATGAAATGTTTCTTGTTTTGTTTTTCAGCTAAACATCATAAAAGTCATAAAAGCCATAATAGATCCATTCAATTCCTGTGGTGACAGTAGTCTGGTGAGGGTCACCTGAGATCACCTGGGGCGGGAAACCCATGAATAAACATGCATCTCATTAAGATGGACGAGCTTTATTAAAAAAACAAGACGTAAGTCATAATTTTCTAATAATAAAGTTAGAATAATAACTAATAGTAACTTTGTGTAGTTTTCCACTCTCACTAGCCAAAACCATGAACACACACACACAAATTATACGTTAAGCCAACATGACATTACACAACATACAGCCAGCATTTTTTTAATATTCTGCTTTGTAAATAAAATGTGCTGTTGTGGCCTTGCATAAAGCATGTCTTCTCCCAAGAGTCAAAGATATGGCTTTGGCCTCTATATCAGAAGTGTTTACTTAGATTAAGTCTAAACAAGATTACTTGGCACATTTTCAGTTTCTGAACTAACCGGACACTGGCTGTTTACTCTGAACCACAATAGCTTGTGTTGCTGTCTTTGTAGCGTTGCAAACTCTATGACATTGTCCGATTTTGGGGGGGTTTAGTTTACTCACCGAAAAGATAAGCACATTATAAATAATGTTTCACTTGAAGTTCCCCTGTAGAATGGGCTGTGCTATTCTAAGCACTTTGTTACACAAAAAAACAATTGTTGATAGAGATAGGCCTGCCGGTATTTGATGTATTAAAGTTAATCTCAAGTAGGATAATCATGACATTGCATGCATTTCATTCTTGCATACCGGGACGACGACGAGCTTGTGGATTCTCGCACTTCAGCCGTGTGTGCCCTGTGTTGAGATTGCAATGTTTTCACAGACAGACAACAGAGACAGACTCAATCCTGTTTGGAATTTCACTCCAGGTCTAACTTCAGACCTCAGTTACCTGAATGTTACCTTATTAAAGATGTTGCAAAACAAATCTTCCACAAGAGCAAGGATGACACACACGCGCACACACACACACACACAATCCTCCATAACCCTAAAATTCATAGTGCGAGACTGTGTAACTGTAGAAGTCTTTGTCGCCATATCTTTGGGCCGGTATTCAGACAGACGCCGAAAAGCCGGCAACATGCGTGGCGGTGACACAGCTGAAAAAACATGCCACGACAAGGGCCTCTGCTTCTTACATAAAGGCTGGCGAGGCGCAGACTCAAAGGAGAGGAGGATTTGTCATTATGGGGAGACGCCACCACGTTTGTCTTGCGAGACGTGGCAAAACAATTGTTTTATTAGCCTAGGTTACAATATATTTACGTTGCTTTAGGATTTTACAGTACTACAACTCTCAATATGGCGGAGTATCCCCAACAAAAAGTCCCATGATGCATTCTGATTCTACGAGCCCTATGCTTTGCAGAGTGAGGGACAACTCATCAGGGACTGGAGGGGGTGAAGAAGTGTGAAAGACTCAGCAGAGAGCCCTCTTTGAAGAGTACGAGTACAGGAGACACAAGTTGTGACACCACCACTCGTTTGTTATCTCATCACAACAACACGCAGGGGGAAGGATGGGGCATCTTGGTGTAATCACGCACACAGACCTTTACGTTCCCCAACACCTCAACTGTGGTGTGGAGGAAAACTGAAAGACAAATAGCTTTCAGATGATGGTGAAAACATGACAAATGTTTTGTAGTTGATGAGCTAACATATTGAAATGCTAAGTTTGCCAAGAGATGCCAAGAATGAATGCAAAGAGAGGAATCACAGGAAATACAATAATAACACAAGTACTGTACATCTTTAGCAATGTGAAGGACCGAAATAACCTTTGACCTTTGTGAAGTCACTGATAGACTCTAGCTCGAGTCTTACGCTATGCCAGCGATGTAAACTGTAGTATCTGCGCTACATTCTTCACTTCTAACACTTATCTGATGCGAGGAGTGTGTTTTAAGTTTCTGGGGTTGGAAAGCACAGTCTACAAATTCACAGCAAACCAAAAAAAGGTTAATTAGAAAAAGGAATGCACTGATCCTGCATACGATACTTACCATCAGAATAATGCCACTAGCAAAGAACGATTTCTCATCTCATCTCCTCAAGTATATTCCGCCAACATCAGCTCTTTTGGGTTTTTTGCCCATAAACAAGATTCTGTTCGCCTTTGTCTGTCAATCAATTCACCTCTGGAGGTCAAAGGTCACAGGCCACATTAGGACCCGGTCACCCACTCTCAGCAGGGGAGGATTTCCTGTGGTTGTCAACACGACTGGGGACCAGGGGTCGGGTCGGAGTGGGGGGGGGGGGGGGGTGTGGGCAGGGGTCAAACGCCAGCAGCCAAAGGTCACAGGTCTGGATCAGAAAAATTAGTTACTCCTGGCCCACACTTTAGGCTAGTAATTTTCATATTTCTGTGATGAGGTTATCTAATAGCATTGGTATGCCAAACATATACAAATGTTTTTGTTGAACAAAAGCTGGGAAACACTAAAATAGCATGAACAATTCTGCACGAAAACAAAATGATTGCATGACACCGAGCAATAACATCAATAATACGCTTGTGCTGAAGGAATCCGAGGATAATAAGTTTGGAAGAAATTGGAGGCTTTTTATTTGAATTATTCAACCGTTACAACCTGGTGATCGCAAAAAAGATGGAGTCCACACATCATTACAAGGGTTTAATTCAAAGACATATTTATTAAGTCAAAGTAACCAATATGATTAGACTGTGGACTGATTAGACTGATTGCAGACGAAAATTAATCAGAATAACATTTCATAATTTCCAATCGATACCATCCGTTTATCCAAAACATCACACAATCCGATACAGCACACAATATAAAATGCACAACATAAATAAAACACATTTTCTGTGACTGTGAAAACAGAACACTAACCCTGACGGTGTACAGCAAATATGAAGAAATCTGGATCATCTCCCTCTGTTTGAAAGCTCATATCATCCTCAACCATGTATTCATTTTCTTCATGTTCAGCAAAAAAAGGTCCTGGTTCAAAACCCTCACATCCCAGCCTACCTGTAACCTGTAACTACCTGTAATAATAATTTATTGCATTTACCCTGCATTGCTCCCACAATATTTGTGTCGACGGGTTAACTAAAAAATCGATTGTTTTGTAAAAAAAAAAAAAAGGAAGCCACAAATGTCAATGTAATCTTAGTGGAAGCAAAATACAGCGGGCGCTATAGCGCATTCGCCAGTAGGCAATTTGCATCAACTATGTTCGGCCTCATTTAAAAAAAAATGACTCGGACCTGTAGAACCCGAGCCCAAACGTTAAACCACACAAAATACAAAATTGTACAAAAAATATATCGCAATATTTACAGAATCGTCCCTAGTGGAGAGGTGAGGAATGACACTACTATACAATTAGAGACCAGAGGGATGATGAACACTTCCATGTGTACTCGCCTGTAAGCCAACTTTTTTGGGGGTGGGGCGGGGGGGAGGGTCCGTGGCGTTGCTCTCTAGGCCCAGGGACCCCAGGCTCCGGTGGGACCCGGGTCACAGCGGGGGTCGTTAGGTGGGAATACAATTGGCAGAGCGCTTTTCTGGTAGTGGTTGAGCCGAGAGAGGAGGAACTCAACCACTGAGGGGAAGTGGTCCGACACCTCGGACCTCTCCTCCGGGTCTCTGTCCACGTCAAACAGCATGACGGACTTCAGTGAGCCAGTCCTAGTGGTGTTGGGGCCACCGGGCCGGGGGAACCACACATCACATCCTGGGGTGGGGAGGGGCGGGGGGGGGCAAACAATATGTAAATATGTATGAATGAAGAGGTATGTATGAATATGCTGAAACTTGGGGCAGGATAGTCTAGGTCAGTGTTTCCCAGTGGTTGACTTTAGGTGGACCACTAAATTGTCATCAAGACCTTTCGTGGACAACCTCATATGCACATTGTAAAAAATAGATTTGTATCTTGTGTCACACAAGGCGGTGCTGGAGGTTAGGCTTCCTTCCACCCATCGCATAGCTACAATGGGTGGAAGGAGATGTAGCCTCTGGGCTCCCTGGATGGACTCCCGCAGAGTCTCCCTATGTCTTCGTTCGGGGCCTGACGCTAATGCCGACGCCATGAATGACTAGCCCGCCCTACAATCAAGTCTATTGTCCACGCCTGAAGTGGCTGAAACTGGCTGATTGCCCGCTTAACAACAACAAAGAGTTATACACTTCAATTCTGCTAGCTATTTTCAATAGGCCCTACCAACTGAATTGCTCAAAACACAAGTTAGAATTACTTCCTATACTCACCAGCAGAAAGATAACATGTAGCTCCTTCTTCACCAAGACAAAAATGTGTCTCCTATCTACATATACACATCCATGGAATACACAAAGCGACACTATTTTTGAAATCCTAACAAGCCACAACACTTTTTTTTTACTGAACAGTATTTATAATGTATTTATTTTCAATTATCTCTATTCTTTTTTCTATAATTGTAATTGTCCACGG
The DNA here is from genome assembly GCA_030340625.1 of Merluccius polli. Classification (NCBI taxonomy): domain Eukaryota; kingdom Metazoa; phylum Chordata; class Actinopteri; order Gadiformes; family Merlucciidae; genus Merluccius; species Merluccius polli. The sequence goes on from JAOPHQ010004000.1 coordinate 114,948, forward strand.
GTCTTATATCCCAATGGATACAAGACTGCAGGAGTCCTCCTCCCCCACCAGACCGAGCTCCAGGTGGTGGAGGACGAGTCCGGAAGAGAGTGTCACACTGACCTGGGTAGCCAGTCAGCAGCTTCCAGTTGTTGAAGCGGATGGCGGCGTGAATGGAGACATTGAAGCCCAGAGCGGACCAGCGCTGGTCATCGCTGACCCGCTGGGTCAAGGAGGACCCCTCATCCCTGCCAGGGCCTGAGAGAGAGAAGAGAGAGAGAGAGAGAGACAGAGACAGAGAGCGAGATAGACAGAGAAAGAGACAGAGACAGAGAGGGAGAGAGAAAATATCTGTTGGTGATGGAGGCTTTCAATCCATATTCATGAGGGGTACATACCAAGAGATGAAAAGGGAAACGGGCACCGGGGTTAAGTAGGTTTAAAAATAAATATATTGATCAGAAACAGAGCTTTCTTTCTCTCTCCCTTGTGGTGTTTCAGCTGAGTCAGCGATAAAGCATTTGGGTTCTCAAAGTTTCAACATTGGTGAATAAAAAAAGGAAAAAAATAAAGGAATGATATTGTCTAACATTTTTAACCTTGTGGCTGTGGGAGCCAGCCTTCACATTCAAGTTCAACTTCCTACATCCCTTGACAACATTTCACTCTCTATGGGGGCTTCGCAGTCCCTCATTTCACATGGGATCAGACAACCCCCCCCCCCCAGACCCCCACTTGGGTAGGGAGAAATAACAAATATTAGGAGGGGGGGCTTTGGATGGCTAGATTCATCTGGATACTAGTTTTGCTTTTAGCACACAGAGACAGAGCACAGAGGGACAGAGTACAGAGAGTTAAAATGTACAAGAGTTGACTATTTGAATTGCCCCATTAGTATTATACGTGTGGTGTGGTGTTTCTGTTCAAAACAGAAACAGCAAACAGATCCCATTAATAAGTTGATAGTATGCCAAGGGAGGATACAGAAAACAGGAACAGAGAACACAGAATAGGGACATCAGAAGAGAATATGATTAACATTCAGGGTTTGATAATGGAGTTCATGATCCCACTTTTTCTCTAGAAAAGGGAGTTAAACAATCCATTAAAAAAACCACTTAGTTAGGAATAGGAGTGAGGAAAGGAGAGGAGAGGAGAGTGAAAGAGAAGAGAGAGGAAGAGAAGAGAGGAGAGTGGAAGAGAAGAGAGGAGAGGAGGAGATGAGAGGGGAATAGAAGAGAGGAGAGTGGAAGAGAGGAGAGGAGAGGGGAAGAGAGGAGACCGTTGAAAACTGATGTCAACAGTGTTTGTAAAATTGTGTTCTTTGGACGCAAGGAAAATGAGACAGAGTACGATAGGACAGTAAACAAAGAATGAAAGAAATGAACACATTTGAATGGGTCATAATTGTTGTCCCTCTGGTGACATACAGTCTTACAAACAAAATAGTAAGCTGAAAACATGGACTGACATTGTCCTGTAATCAAAGTTGGATCATTACTAACATTAAGCATCAAAACAAAATCCTTGTTGACATGAAATGTAAACCGACATTACACAATAAGTCCTCTCGGCTCCAGCAGTCCTACTATGTTAAAGCAGAACTGGTGGGGGGAAATGGCCCACTGAGCCTGGGCCAGGAAACCAGAAACTGAAAGGGCCGGCGTTACGCCTTGTTTCCGGAGATATTCTCCCGAAGAGAAACTTATTTGTGAGAGTGGATGAAGCTTTCCGAAGATTTAATGAGTGTATTCCTACAGTGGCCAGTCTCCACAGTGTCGAATTTTAAACCTATACAGACACACTTTTCTTTTGACAGTTTACTAGTGCCGGCCGAGTTTGTGTTTGCTGTTAATAGCCAATTACGCGCTTACAGATCCCTGCCTTCAGCAACGTGATTGGTCGAAACAAATATGAAGCAAAAGAAAATGAAGAGCAGATTAGAGCTGGTCTGCCATCGGACTTTAGATACTAATCTAAAGTCTGATTTGTGAGACTACAGTCTACCTAACCCCGACTTGCTCCTTAATGACATGCATCTAAAATCTACATCGGCCGCTCTGGATGAAAGCGATTCAAATGCCCGTTCATAACTCATTCCAAACCAGTTGAAAACACAACTCACATGCGCCCATGTCGACGAATATAGGATCGATGTTGTGTAGCAGCTCCACCCGGGGCGAGGCTTTACCGTAGCTGCAAGACAAACGTATAATAATTGTGACCTGCAGGAAGATGTACATTATGGCACACACACACACACACACACACACACACACACACACACACACACACACACACACACACACACACACACACACACACACACACACACACACACACACACACACGTGTTCCCCGTGGTGCGGCGAGCGGTCCCGAGCCGCGACCGACACCACACCGCAGAGCGGGGCGCGCACCCGTTCCCTCGACCGCAGCGTCCGATAACACAACACAAGAATAGCCCCTCGCGCGCCCCGCGCTACCGTTCCCCGGCCCGCGTTCCCTTTGAGTTCAATCGTCCGAAACGGCCGGATGACAGAGCTCTGGGGGGAAGAGAAAAAAAAACCGAACTGGCAATTAAAATGGAGAGCCAGTAAAAACAATAACAAACAGCAGTTTGTGCGGTGGTCGGGGTCACGCGGCGACGCGTCACTTTACTGCCACGCACTCGGCGAGAACAGTTATCAGAGAGAGTTTAACCCAATTAAGTGGAGGGGAATTTGTCGAGTTGTAGGTTCTGCTCTAGTAGTCTATATAACTGGGAGCCATTTCTAGGTTGAAGCTATAAACTCGTGCCCAGTCATTGGGAATGGGCAGGATGACTGGTCCACGAAGCCAAATAAAACTCCTAAAAATTATTTTTACACTCGCCGCCAGTAAACCCATAAAGTTATGCCTTGCGGTATTAACGTTTAAACTCCTCCTCAAAGCCGTGCCAGTTGGTCTCAATGAAGACAGTGGGATTTTTTTCTTTTTAAAAACAACTAAAATAGGTAGGACACGTTGGTGGCATTCACTGTGATATAATTACATGGCAACATTTGTACTGCTGCTTCAAAAGACCAAACGGCAAGCTAATACTCGAACGAACAGCTCAAACAGTGATAAGAGGGAGAGATGGGAGGGAATACAAATTTTGTGTGAGAATGACTGATGGAATTTCCTTTTCTTTCAGGCTCCCAGGGTCTCGGCAACAAAGGCCTTATTGAAGAGCTGGGGCTCTTGTGAGAAAAAGACTTGCTTGGTCTGGGAGAGGGAGAGACACACAGAGACGGGGAGAGAGAGAGAGAGAAGAAGGAGAAGAAGGAGAAGAAGGAGAAGAGGAGGGAGAAGCAGAAGAAGAAGAAGAAGAAGAAGGAGAAGAGGAGGGAGAAGCAGAAGAAGAAGAAGAAGAAGGAGAAGAGGAGGGAGAAGCAGAAGAAGAAGAAGAAGAAGAAGAAGAAGAAGAAGAAGAAGGGGGTGGGGTGACATGTAGAAGTAAAGCTGTCCAACCGAGTATAAATTAAGGCCCCGGGGCCAATCTGCCCACTGGGGATCAGTGTGCCTTGCTCCAGTCGGCAGCCAGGAATTCAAAGTGTTTCAACACTAATATTGATGGGAAGGCCCACCCCCGGCTCCCGCCTCCCACCTCCCGCCTCACCTGATGGTCTTCCACATATCGAAGCCGTCTAGCGGCTTGGTGCCGCTGTGCGTCCCCCGCGCCAAGCCCACCAAGGTGGGGAGCCAGTCGGAGACGTGGACGAGATCGCGGCTGACGGTCCCAGGCTGCCGCAGCAAGGGGCTGGCGACGAACGCCACGCCCCTGACCCCGCCTTCCCACAGTGACACCTTCCTCCCCCGCAGCGGCCAGTTGCTGCCGCCCGACAGGGTCTGGCCACCGTTGTCTGTTGGCGGTGGCACAGAAACATATAAGGTATATAGAGTTTAAATGTGTGCACTAATAATGGTGTTGCTCTACATCACATTATTAATATCGCTAGCTATCAACTACGGTCGGGAATCGGCAGGGAGCTCACGATACGATATTATGATATGTATTGCGATTCAATAAATATTGCGATTCTGTAAAAATTGAGATATGATATTACAATTTTTTGTGCCATTTTATGTTTTGTGTGGTTTAACGTATGGGTGCAACGTTGGGGTTTGGGTTCTATATGTCTGTCGATGTCCGCCTTTGTTTTTTATATGAAAGTGTCCGAAAAGAACAGAACATAGTTGATGCGAATCGAATACACCACAGCGCCCTCTGTAGGATAGTTCCATTAATACGTTTCCACTAAGTTTATGTTGACATTTCTGGTGTACATTTTTTTCGTAATTGCACAAATCCAATGCACTTACGGACCGCAACGTCTTTAATGCGACTCGTTTAACGTTAGAATGTCTCATGTGAGGCTTTCATGTTTCTTTTTACTGTAAATGTCGAGTGTTTATTTCATTGTTGGCACTACAGTGACTACACTACAGTACTATATAGGGAACCAGACTTGTATGCTCACATTTTGGACCACGCTACAAAACGGTGACACCCTAAGCAGTGCGCTATATAGGGCACAAGTGCACCAATTGGAACACAGCCCCAGTGTTTTGCTTCGCTCATGATTGCCCTGACAAATCCCCCCCAAGTCTCAATCACCACAACACGATGCTGCAGCCACCCCCACCGCGCTTCACCGCAGGGATTCGGTCTTGGACAAGCGATGACAGAGCCTGGTTTCTGGTCAGACACGGCTCTGGGGCCAAAGAGTTTAATCTTGGTTTTCATCTGAGCGAGGAATCCAGTTCCTTATGGTCTGCGAGTCATTTAGGTGCCACAAACGCTAAGCAGGGTTTGCCTTGTAAGCATGGGTGGCTCCTGTCCAGCCTGTGATTGGTGAAAGAGGTGGAAGTCATATATATATATATATTTTTTTTATATATATAAACTTTGCTTAGTTTGGCCTGGAAGAGGCTTAGTGGGTGCAACACTTTAAGCTGGAGGATCTATAAACTTGTGGGGTATATGGCAGTGCATATTGCATTTGACATGACATGTGTACATAAACATCATAGTTTGGTTTTGATGGTGCAGCTGTTAAGAAACCGGGATGAGAGATGGCAGAGTTGTCTCCCAATAATGCATCTACAAATCGATGCAGTAATTGAGTCCATGATTTGGAGTACAGGGTTCAGGCCCCGGGTGGAGGCAGTTCTGTTAAGCATGTGATGCTTTGTTGATCTACTGCAGAGGTTTTCAACCAGTGAGGCAAGTTCAAGTGTACCGTGGAATTTTGAAGGACTCAATGCGTATTTTATTAAAACAAAATTTAAAAAACATGAATAAAAAAATGTAATGCACCAATGGCGCTGCTTCTTAATAATTAAAAACGTTTGGAAATAGTCACTTATTTATAACTTTCTGTTAATTATTTTATCTAAAAATCTTTCTTGGGATATGTGTTCCAGTGTGTGCACAGACGGCGCAGCAGCGGTGATGGGCAAGTGAGAGGATTTGTAGCTAAAGTGAAAGCACAACACCCTAATATTAAAATAAACCACTGCATTCTGCATCGTGAAGCTCTAGTTGCCAAAACCTTGCCTCCTGAGTTGGCAGAAGTGTTAGACCAGGCTGTGAAGATGGTCAATTATATTAAATCGCGGCCTTTGAAGTCTCGCCTCTTCTCCATTCTTTGCACTGAAATGGGAGCTGACCACCAAAGTCTTCTCCTACACACCAAAGTGCGTTGGCTGTCACAGGGAAAAGTCCTCTCTCGTCTTTATGAGCTCCGAGAAGAGCTCTTGGCATTTTCGAGGGAACACGATGTGCCACACAAGGAAAAGCTAGCCAGCGAGATGTGGTGCGCCAAGCTGGCTTATCTTGCTGACATATTCGCCCATCTCAATGTGTTAAACACAAAGATTCAGGGGATAAATGAACCACCACAGACTTCACCACTTCACCACCACAGACAAGATACGTGGGTTCATGGCAAAACTGAACCTTTGGCGAGAGGCTTTGGATGAGGGCTCCACGGAGATGTTTCCTTTGGCATCAGCTGAGCTACAGACAGGACGAGCACGCAGTTATCGCCACACACCTGCAATCCTTAAAGGAGAGGTGTGAGTGCTACTTTCCTGTGACAGATGTCGAAGATCACGACTGGATCCGTGACCCGTTCAATCCATTGTCTTCCACACAGAAGCTCACAATGGGAGAGAAGGAGAAGTGTGCAGAGCGCCGAATGGACCGCACACTGAAGCTGAGGTTTGGAGAGTTGCCCCTTGATGCATTTGGCTATCTGCAGCACCCGAGTACCCCATCATCTCCGGGCATGCTATTGCAGAACTTGTACATTTTCCCACCACCTACCTGTGCGAACTTGCTTTCTCCGCTCTTGCCTACATTAAAAACAACAGGAGGTCTCGCCTTTCAGTGGTGGAGGACTTGCGAGTGGCCCTCTCTTCAATACCACCAAGGATTAAAAGAATCTGTGCGCGTCGCCAGGCCCAGGTGTCCCACTAAAGTCTGCAAGTCAACACATTTCTAAGGCTAATAATTTACAGTTTTCTATTAACATTTTAGTTGGCGAATTGTTTTCTCTTTATTTTACAATAATGTTTTTATTGGTAACTGTTGAGGGTACATGAAGTAGGCCTATGCCATTCCTAGGCTACGTTTATATAATAATTATAGTATTTATTATAATATGTATCATGTATATGTATTTAATTTAGCTATTTCAGTTCTCACACTTGGCCTTTGGAGATACACCCCTGGGGGAAGGAAGATTACTTCGCAGACATTGATGGAACTGACTACTTCGTTTGGACTACCGGTTTCTGTCTCATCATTTTTTGGCTTTTAATGCCTCATTTTTTGGCTGCTGTTTTTTAAGTGCCTTGGTGGCCTGGCCTATTTTAGTAAATATTTTTAAGGGTTCAGGTTGGAAAACCCTGTGAAAAGACTGTCATTTTATTAATGGAGTAATGTTTTGTGCTATGTTTAGTTGAACATATTTTATTTTGTGTGTGTACCTGGACTATGTTTAGTTGCACATATTCTTAACACTGATGCTGATGCTGATTCTGTGTGTGTGTGTGTGTGTGTGTGTGTGTGTGTGTGTGTGTGTGTGTTTGTGTGTGTGTACCCTGTGAAAAGACGTAATGTTTTCTGTTCTGTTTTCCGTTCTGTTTAGTTGCACATATTTTAACACTGATGCTGATTCCATGTTGCGCAAGTTCTTGCTACAATCCATTTAAATACATATTTTATTTTATCAATGATGTGATTGCCTGTCTGATTTAAATGAGCCTATGATAATTGAGCCTTGATAATTATTTGACAGTCTGCTGTAGTTTATGTGCAATATGGGGCAAATCTCACTAATAACAATCATAATGTGTGTGACATTCTTCATAATCGATTACCATGAATTTAAGTTGGTGTGCCTTGAGGTTTTGGTTTGATATTTGGTGTGCCTTAGGCCCAAAAAGGTTGAAAACCACTGATCTACTCTACAGCTTCACAAGTCGACGCTATTTTCTCACACAGCGTATCTACTCGCTCGGGGAGGAATGACATCCGCCCTCAGAGCCAGGAGAAAAGCGGCCGTATTTCTTCACACCCTGTCAGCAGAGCGCGTAGTGTCTGTCTGGCACATGGCTGGAGACCGGTTGCCGAGAAGCTTCCAGAACAACGAAAACAGGCCACCTAGCAGCGCTTACACCACAGGCATAAAACTCTCCACTTTACTTGCGCAGCATTGTTCCTGCCTTCCTAATTACCCTTTAAAACATAAATCTCTTAAAAATAACGTCATTCTTCCTCCTCCTCCTCCTCCGACCCCTGTTCAAAGGCTTTCACCTACTTCAGATGCAAACTGGTAAAATGGCTCCAGATGTGGTGGACCAAGTAGCAGCGGAACGAGTAAACCACTTGAAATATGCTTGCATAATAGTGTGTGTATTCTCTGTGTGTGTGAAGACTACCTATGCGCCTTTCATGGGCAGAGTAGGCTGTGTTTAACGTGGGTTTTTTGATTCAAAATCGGTTTCCTTAAAGATATAGTTGTACGAAAGAGATGTGTGGTAGAATATTGCAGGCTGTGCCCAGGAGAGTGGGGATGAGGAGGGGAATGAGGTGGGGTGAAAGCGAATGGAAAGGCTGCCCTCTAGTGGTTTCACACAGTATTGCAGTGGACGGCCTGATTCATCTGTCACACGTATGTATATTTTGGAGAAAAGAAATATTAAAGGTGTAGTGTGTAAAATGTAGTGGCATTTGGCGGAAAGGACTTGGCAGAAATGGAATATAATGCCACAAAATCCTAAACACTGCACCTTTAAACAAAAAACATAATACAAAAACAGATGTATACTTTTGGAAACTACATTTTAGTAGGTGCTGAGTGCATGACAACGAATGTATATGACCATTTGCAGTCCTAATGTGTACCTGTTGAGAACACCAGTACAGTGTTGTTCCAGAGGCCCGCCTGTCGCAGCGCTGCTGTGATGTTCCCCACTGCCTCGTCCATGGCGGACACCATGCCCGCGTACTGCCGGCGGGATGAGTCGTGGATGAACGCGTACGGCGCCACATAGCGCTCCGGCACCTGGAGCGGGGCATGGACGGCTTGCAGGGCCACGTAGAGGAAGGCGGGCTAAAGGAAATGAAAGGGCCCCAATCTTACACTGCGTTGGAACTCAACTTCCTAGTAGGAAAAATCTAATAAAATGGTGCCCCCACAGTTTAGTCATTACCACAGCAACCCATGCGGATAGGTTGATGATGTCTGCACACACACATCCGATTGTGATCACTTGCAAATAACGCACAGTCTGTCAGATTTGATTTGAGATACAAATGTGATTTGCCTCTGAACAAAGCCTTGTGTCATTACACTGTATGACTGTCCACCACTAGAGGTTACTCTATAGCTATACATACATGCACACCCTGTATGTAGGCAGGTACGGGAATGCATTACCTTGCTGCGATTCTGTTTGGATATGATGTTAACGACCCTCTTCGTGAACAGCTCAGTGGAATATTGTCCTTCGTATCCCGTGGCAACCTCTTCCCCGTCCCGCAAGTCTAACGCACAGCGGTTGCACTCGGAGGTGGTCTGAACACAGCGCACATGACTGTAGTAGTCCTCGGAGCCGGTCAAGTAGCCTAGGAAGGAAAAGGTCAAAGGTTGTCATTAAAGGCTAAGTAGACCCCAAAATTAAACTTTTTTTCTGTTGAAAACACTTGTTTATTGTAACAATTATTATTATCATTATTATTATTATTATTATTATTATTAATAATAATAATAATAATTATTAATAATAATAATAATATGAGTGGAAGTTCTGCTAAAACGGCAGGTTTCCTTCCCCTTTAATAACTGCAACTGCAAGTGCTGCATTTACAACCAACATGGTCATTATCTGTGTTTCAAAATAATAAAACCCTGCATCCACCCATGGCTCAAATCCACCCAGGGAGTTTCCACTCTAAAACCAATTTTGTGTGTGTGTGGAGAAAAGGGTGACACAAAACGTTCCACTGTACACAGACAACACACTGTACACACTGCACACACCAACCAAAGTATGTGTCAAAGCCACGTCGGGTGGGCAGGCAGTCCTTCTTGTACATGCCCAGATGCCATTTCCCCACCATGTGGGTGTCATAGCCGGCCTGCTTCATGAGCTGAGGCAGCAGCTTCTCATCCAGGGGAACACAGTACGGTTGGCACGGCCAGATGATCTGGTGCTGCATGCCCGTGCGGATCTGTGTGCGTGCAGGGAGGACAAGCTCAAATACAAGGGGCATGCAGCATGCTTCTCATTTTGTTGCAAATAGGGCTGGACGATCATTCGATATTGTTTATCATCTTTGAATGGTATCGTTGTATCGTCATGAAATTAAGATATGGACTTATCATGATGCCCAGTTTTATAGCTTAAATGAATTCCGATGAGAAAATATGCCCTTACAATTATTCAATCATGAGGTTTGAAACGTCAGAGAGAAAGGAAAACTTGTTTTAGTCTGATACCATACTTTAAATGTCCTTATATTTCAATGTAATGGCCCTCGGTTAGACCGTTTAGAATGGTATTTTGAATTCATAAGCACATTGTGATATTTTTCGATATCTTCTAAAATTCCCCATAGTTATTGTGACAATACATTTTTCCATACTGCCCAGCCCTAGTTGTAAATCAATCAACCTTTTTGAGTTTGCAAGTTTTACACTTTGAAACCTACTGATGCAAGCATCAACCTCACATCAAACCATGGCACGCCATTTTCAAAGTGTCATAACATTTGGGGTATGATGATGTGCACACATCTTGGTGAGACTGAGACACCGGCAGCATGTGACTTTTGCATCACACTCTGACTCAAGCTGACCCCATTTCACAGAGCTCGTCATCGTAGGACCAACACAGGTGTCACAGGCTCATAATAACACCCACGATGGGTCTGCTGCTGCTACTTTTACGTACCAGGTGCCTTTTATCCTCACTAGTTTAGTCTACTTCTCCCAGGCAGGCTGCATAAAACAGAGCAATTAAGTGTTATGAGGGACTCCTGTGTTTGTCCCTAGGAGGGATGGCCTCTGTGAAAAAGGGGGCTTATGGCGACCCCTGGTGGCGCCTCTCCATCACTGCACCCACCTGGTATCTTCCTGTCATGAGCTGGTTCCTGGACGGCGTGCACAATGGCTGCACATAGTAGTTTTCAAGCCTGACGCCGGCGGCCGAGAGGCTGTCCAGGTGAGGCGTCTTGATTTCCGAGTCGTGATATCCGACGTCGTGCCAACCGAGGTCATCCGCGAAGATGAACACGATGTGTGGCGGCGGCGGTGGTTGGCCGTCCGCTCCGCATAACGGTCTGGCGAGAAGCACCAGGATTAGGATACTGGTACTGGTACCAGTACATTGTCTCACATGCATTCTCCCCCCTACACACACACACACACACACACACACACACGGATTGTCCTCTGTGGCTTACTTCATGAACAGTTTAATGTCTGCTGAGCCTTCTGTGTTTCAATTTATAAACAAGGAAGTGGGCTAGCCCTGTCTCTGAGTGGGCGGTCCGAGCGAAGTGGGCGTTCCGAAAGAAGTGGGCGGTGTGACAGGTTGTTTTTTTGTATTTGTTCTGCGCAACCTCAAATAAAGTGCAGGGATGGGTTCCCTCGACAACAAGCCAATGGGGTTTTTCCATTGGATTTTGCATTATTGCAGAAAATAAGCTCTGTGGCAAACAAAAGTTTATGACACTCACGTTTTGTTAAGCAAGATAATCTTCACCAATGAACACTACTTTTATGATTTTTGAAGCTTAAATGCATTTGCCAGAAGTTTTTTTAAAACACGTAAAAGCTTAAAAATTCACGAGTGGGGTATTTGCTGCCTTTTTTATGTCGTAGACCAAAACGTGGCCATCTCTTCAGCTTGTGTTAACCACATACCTTATTTCAGGCATTAAACCATAAACCCATTCAAAAAACCCGTTGACTTCAAGTAGGCTACTAACGGCTGCGGCCTGCGGGAAGGCGGAGCATGACATCAAGCCCCGCCTAGAAAGGTCCAGCCACGCCCACATCCGGATTGGAAGGTCCAGCCCCGCCCACATCCAGTACCTTTTTTTTATCGTGCTTCATTTAGGACGAAACTTGCTGCATTTAAGAGACCTGTGAACTGTTTCTTTTTAATGTACATAAATGTTGTCATCTATAAAACGAAATTAAAAATCTATAATTAGATCAGCCAAAAAAAGACAAATGCGTTTATATTTTGTAATATACATAGGCATACATCATTATTTGCTCACTTGGACAATTTTGCTAGCCTGGCAAGCCAGACCCACATCAGAAAGATGTAAGGTCTGGCTCAGCTCCATTGGCAGTGTGGGCGGGATAAACGGTTGTCTTTCAAGTTCCCTCTGCACGCAATAGGATAGCGTTACAACCAATCAGAGCAACGAAGAAGGTGACGTAGTCAGAGCGACGGCTCTGACTACGTAATTAATCCAAACTCAGAATACATATTTCTTTTCGAGGAAAGACTTCAGTGCCGTTCTTTGTTCTTTTCTCAAATACAATGTTAACTTCAAGTCTTGAAGAGTCGCGGCCAAAGCCGAGTCGAAAGACAGCCGTTCGCCAGCAGCAGCAGCCATTGTTTACCTCTAACACGGAACCGTCGCAACTCTGTCGTCATTAGGTAGCCCGGCTTCCGACTCCGCCCCTCACGCTGTGATTGGTCTGACATATTGTGTTTCCAGCACCAAAAAGCGGACGGAGCTATGCTAGACCTACCTAGCTGCCAAATAAATTTGCTGCCGCTAGGGGGTGTCTAGAGTTCTAGGCTACAATTGTGCATCTTCGTGGTATGAATTGGCAACATTGGGCGAGTTGAATTTAACTTTTTGAAACATATCTCCCACAGCATTTAAAGGCCTACTGCATTATCTATCACTTTAATACAGTATCTGTTTGTATTAGGCAATTGTAGTCAATAAGGCAAATCAATAAACACTAGGCCTTTATAGCAGTAGGCCCTATAGGACTTTATAGCAGTGGCCTATTTGATGTATAATATGATTTTTGCTATTCAGAAATATCCCAATGGTGCACTTCAACAAAAGAATATCTTTCAGGTGAATCTCCATCAAGAAGTTGTAGTTTATACTGTGTGAATATATGGTTAACAAATGTTGTTCATAACCTAAAGCCAATGTAGGCTATATTAACATATGCAATATATGTTACCACAATCTGTATGCGGTAGTTATGGAAATGAAGGACACATGAATAATTATAACACTCACTGTCTCCCCTGTGTTCATGTGAATACTATCACTATTCCTATAATGACTCCTTCTCATCTTCAAGTCGACGTCCTGGGGAGAGAACTTCCACTCAGCCTTTGAGAGGGCAAACCATGAGGAATACCTATTTAGTGGGTAGTTTAGTTGATTTAAGATACTAAAATGCATCTTATATCCATTAAAATATGTTATTGTAATACAACAGGGACTACAAGAGAATTCTTTTTACTAACATAGGGTAACAATAAAAGTCTTCAGCTGCCGTGATAACATCGCTCTTCAGCTATGACAAATGTGGGAGACACACCGGTTTAAGAAAAGTCATGTATTGAATAAACCGTTGGTGTGCATGTGACCCCATGGCCCATTCATTGAGCACAGAGCTGGCACTGCAGAAGTGCGAGCAGAAGCCTGCGTGTGAGTTCTTAGTTACATAATTATCTAGAAGCACCTGTTGAGTAACATTAACAACAAAAGGGAAATAGGCAGACAAATTGTTAAATGAAATTGCATTTAACAGACACGCACGTTAAATGTTTTAACCACTAACGCTAACCTACAGTTTAACTTCATAACAACAATTCTCTGCAATAACACGTGTTTAACTCTTCATTACATGTGAATGAGGCTTACTGACCGACATGACGGACTTTCAGTTTTCCTTCTTCTCAACCGCAACCGGAAAAGGTATGCGCAGCCGTTACCGGAAGTGCCAAAATGCTAACGGATTTCCGGGTTTTAGGACTCATTCTTGCACCACTCTGGTAGACAAATGTTTTGCCAAACAACAAAGTTTTCAGACTGGTGCCTTTATTCAACTGTGCATACATTTGTACATTTGTACATCAACTAGGCCTACATACAACTAGGACAAGTTAAATGTACATCAACGGTACTGTAAGGTAGGTACAAAAAAAGTAGTGTGTGCTTTAAGCACGGTTCCCTTTGGTTCCTGCTGTGTGTAAAATATTACTGTTCCAAGTTTGTTCAAATTACAAAACCTACTGTGTTTAACACAACCTATATTCATGAACGGTAAACACATGTCCTCAAATATACATTAAGCAAACAGCTTAATTTATGCAATATATTATAGCCTATCAATTAAAAACTTTGTTTTTTCTTTCACAAAAAAAAGCTTGACAATTAACTTATAGTTATTGAACTCTTCCAAGATATTGTGGATCTTGTGAAATCCTTATTTCTTGTGAAATCCTACTGATAGCAGTTTAGTGTTGCACTTTCTCCTAACAAATGTACTTATTGTAAGTCGCTTTGGACAAAAGCGTCTGATAAATGCCCTAAATGTAAGATAAAGAATAAGGCAATAATGCATGAGGTAAGTAAATAGACATTAAATCAGCACCAACATCACAGTAATTCCAACCCCACTGTATTAAGACCAATGTTTACAATGTTTCTAAGACTAGACCTGACAACTGCAGCTAATGGTCACCTGCACCAATAGGAAACAAGCTGCGCAGACACAGAAAAAAGAGGCCGATTTGTGAAATAGCCAGTTCTCATTTCCACGACCACTTCCCCCTTCAAGCTGCATGTAGTCTTCACATCATTAAAAAGCTCAATGTGTGGAATACATATACAAATATGATCCTTTTGTCTTTTTGTTCATCATAAACCACACATTTTCTCATTCACGGTAATTAAAACCACATAGATAAACGACTTAATCGCCGGCTAGTTGATGGCAGGGTTTTGGTTTGTCCTCAGGCTTTGCTCTTGGACTTCTTCTGCAGCCTGGTTCTCGTAGGTTCGGTCAGCACTAAAGGTTCCTGGATGACCATGGCCGAGTACTTCCTCCCCAGCAGCTCCACGTCCACCTTCTGGCCCACAGAGCACAGCTCCACGGGCAGGTAGGCGAAGGCCAGGCTCTGCTGAGTGCTGTAGCTGTACGCTCCGGACGTCGTGTTTCCAACCACCTGCAAAACAAAACAAAGTGTCAAAAAAATGTGGTCGGTAAAGGTTTTACAAAAAAACGGACACATTGTGTTCCATAGGAGCAAGTGCGTGGCGGCCGACAGGCATTGTCAAACATTGTCAAAACCGTCATCACACTTGCTCGAGCTAGGGTCGAGCGGCCAATAGAAATCGGGTTATTGAGGTTAAATTAAAAATACATGAGTGAGCTCTGCTGAATTCAACACCACACCAACAAAACAACCCTGTGGAGGATCTCACCTTTCCATTGAGCCAGATGGTTTCATTGCCCTCTGGGTCCACATTGTCTGTGTCCAGGGAGATGTATGACAGCTTCCTCTTCAGACCCTTGGCTTTAATCTCCTGCAGGGCCGCCTTTCCAATGAAGTCTGCGGGCTTTGGACAAACACAAAAGACGCACATTGTTACACTAGAACCAGAACACGCGTCGGTTTACAGAAGAGATAGAGATAGAGAAGATGGATAGAGAGTAACTAGAACAAGCATGTCCTTTTTTGTAGGTGGCCATTCATTTATTAAAGGGCCCCTATTTTCCCACCTGGTGTGGATTTGATTAGCCATTACAAGCCATTTAAGAATTGTCATGCGACTACCCTCTAGTGATGTTGGGCTCCTTGTCTTGTCTGCTGTGTGATATGTATGGTGCCTAATGTGTGCTCCTGCTACACAACACATTTCCCCAAACACAATTTTTTAGTGGAGTAAAAAAGATCCACAGTGCTTATGATTGAGCTCGTTCTGCTCTATTAGTATTTTATTTATTTCTATTATGTCCTTTTAAATCATTATTTTATGCTTCTGTAGTTGTTTTTATTTATTCATTTTTTTAATTTCAATTCTTACTGTTTTATGTAAAGCGCATTGAGTTGCCATTGTGTATGAAATGCGCTATATAAATAAAGCTGCCTTGCCTTGCCTTGCCTATAAAATATATATTAAAAATACGGTTTATTATTTAATAGGGCTGTCAAAATTAACGCGTTAACGCGAGATGATTAATTTCTGGAATTAACGGCAATATTTTTTTTAATGCATTAACGCATTCCCGCCCTGTTTTACCCACAATTCAACCCCTGGCGCGTTCATTCCTTGTCGCGTAAACAGCAAACTGCTGACACGAGCGAGATGGAGGAGTCCGACAAACCGGTTGGCCCTCTGGATGGACAGTTCAAGTAGAAAGAAACGGTCCGCTTTACATTCAGAACATGTCAACAAATTAGTTTGCCTTAGCAACTGGCTAAAAGATGAATAAGTAAAAGGGCCACATGTAATTGTGTGAAAGTGAGAGAGTTGTTTGTTCA
Source organism: Merluccius polli (assembly GCA_030340625.1). Lineage (NCBI taxonomy): Eukaryota > Metazoa > Chordata > Actinopteri > Gadiformes > Merlucciidae > Merluccius > Merluccius polli. Next base: position 131,010 of record JAOPHQ010004000.1, read on the forward strand.
AAAAGAAAAACGTTACATTCAGTTGTTGCCAAAATTGTTTAGAATTAAATTATTTTTTCTGGATTTGTCGTTAATAAAAAACAAATGTAATATCCGCTTCTTGTCATTTATCTTTCTGTTCTGAGAACAGTACACAGAAAATGTGAATTTTTATGTCATATTTAGGATTGTGATTAATCAAAATTAATTCAAGAAACCTTGTGATTAATTAGATTAAAATTTGTAATCGTTTGACAGCCCTATTTAATCATTTAGCATAACACTTTTATAAAGCGATTTACAGTGAAATCGACAAATACAGGGCATTGAGGAACAGGTAGGGGGTTAGGCATCTATGGGTAGATTGGGGGGATCGAACCCAGTACATAAATCAATTGTTACCTTGTTCAATTTGATGAAGTACTCCAAGCCAGCCTCTAGTGGATTGGTATCACAGTTCATCTTAAGCAAAGAGGAAACGCATATTAATTCAACAATGTATAACACATTTTTATTTAAAGGTCATAAATCTATGTTCTTTGTGATTCAAATGCATGGATCATAATATCCTGGTTGGTTGTACCTCTGCACCCCAGCCTCGGAAGCCCTTCTCCAGCCTCAGTGAGTTCATAGCGTAGGAACCAAAGTTATCGATGCCCTCATCCTGCCCAGCTGCCATGATGGCCTGGTACACAGCTGCCATGTCCTTCTGCTCGATGTACAACTCCCAGCCCAGCTCCCCTACACACACACACACACACACACACACACACACAACACTGAATCACTGTATGAAAAGTTTCCCAATCTTGGGGTCCGAGACCTCACTTGGAGTCACCTGATATGCATATGGGGTCATGGGAGGAAGCTACATTTTTGAAAAAAGAATAATAAGTAAGTTCTGAGAGTGACCCAAAAACAAGTGAATGTTCAACTGGCAAAAACATTGTTGGTGTGCAGTACCTGTGTAGGAGATCCTAATGGCCTGAGTTGGAATGCCAGCCAGTTTGATGTTCTTGCAATGGAGGAACTTGAATCCTGCATCGCTCAGGTCCTCATCTGTAATCTTCTGGAGAACCTTCCGGGCGTTTGGTCCCGCTACACCCAGCACACCGAAATCATCCGTCACGTTTTTGATGTCAACCTCATAGCCGCCTTCGGTCACTTCCTTCTCCATCCACCTGAAGAGACAAAGAATGTTTTAAAAAAATATTATTTAGTCATGGCAGGATAGTGCCTGGGATATTAGACTCCCACCTGAAAGGTTCCCAGTTTCGATCCTCGGTGTACACTGTCTACCGTAACCTTTATTTAACCAGGGGAGTCCCATTATGATTAAGTATCTCTTTTTCAAGGGAGACCTGGCCAAGAAAGGCAGCAGCATCGTACAAAACACATTAATTGGACATGCCTGCAAGGACGCAAGACAACTAAAGGAATCTACACAATAAAGAAGGGAGGAGATTGACATGGCCTCAGTACCAGACTTCCTGGCTACAGTTGCAATGTGAATGCTAACTAACTTAACACCTTTCAATTAGAGAGGAAGGGAGCCATTTCTAGGTGCAGAGAGACTTTATACAAATGGTTATTTAATTAACTATATATTATAGAAGCTTATATATTTTATGTGGCGTATAGTTCATATATTTTACGACGTGTGTGTGTGCATGTGTGCGTGCGTGCAGCGTGTAGGGTCCAAAATGAACACCTGCCATCAGTCAAAGGCTGATAGATTTGGCTGACCATTTGGCAGGTAAGAAAAGATGCATTACATATTAAAACAATTGCTTGGCCAGTAAATTCTTCCACTCTGGCAGGTAAGAAGACCCAATCCTAAAAGTTAATTTTGGATCCCCCTGAACCTGGTCGTACCTGAGGTCATGTAGCTCCGACCCGGAGCCTGTGATGAGCATGAATTCTCCGGGAGCCGTTTGCGTGATGGTGACCTCAGCGTACACGCGGCCAGTTGGCGTCAACATGTGGCTGATGTTGGTTAAACCCACCTGAACAAAAAAAACAGAACCAGAAGTGTAGCGGAGTGAGGAGGAGCACGTCCATGTTTAGCATTCAAGTCAAGTTTCAAGGATAAAACCTTGAAAAGGAATGCAGAGAGAGGGATCCCTCCTTCCAGGGATGGTTAGGGGTACAATGGGTACCACAATGGACAGATCATGTGCTGGGCACCGCTCCGTAATATAGGGAGATAATTTGATGCACGTATCAATCAGTCTGTTGCTGATTTGAGTGAGCGACGCTACACAAGGAGGAAAGGAGGACATAAGGAAAACCTCCCAAGCTGAAGTCACATGCATCTAACATTTTGAATAATTATTTTGTAATTACTTTGGATCAATCCTAATATGACTCTGTACTACATTTTTAAGAGCTATCATTTGAGTTTAATCTGTTAGAAATACCATAGCCATCCGTAAGATAATAGTTAGTGGAATGCTCTCTGTGAGATCATCAAGATGTGACTACACCTCCCGCTGTGTGAGACATTATATATTTTTAGACTCAGACAAATGTAAGAAGGGAGGGAGCAGTGAGGGAGGGTGCATTTGTTTGGGTTGTAAAATCTTGCTCTCTTTTGCTTCTTTCTCCCTCTCTCAAATCTTACTTACACCAGCCTAATTCTTAAAAAAGAATTAAAATGTTATCCTCGTATGCATATATCGAGGGTTTCAACATATTGTAGGTGCATTTGAGACATTGAATTATTGAAAGGTAGCAAAACTATAACCTAGTCACTACATTTTCAAATTAAAAGCTGAACCTTAACAGGGTGTTAATTACAAGTCAGGGCGCACCCTTGTGAAATGTCATCGTTTCAAATATGGGAATTGTACCTTGGGCATTGTGTTGGCAAAAAGATGATCCAACAGCTTCTGAGAGTCCCTCCCCTTTACTGTGAACTTGGCAAAGGGCGTCAAGTCGATGACCCCAACTTTCTCCAACACCAGTTTGCACTCCCTGCCAACTGGTCCAAACCAGTTAGTCCGGCGGAAACTAGGCCTAAGGAACAAACAGACAAACAAGGAACATGACTAATTTCCTATTACAGATTAATGGATAATAAAGGAGCAGTTTCTTTGTTTAGTAAACATTACCCTGATGCTATACATATAAATTAAGGCTGTCAAAGTTAACGCGTTATTAACGAGTTAACGCAACATGTTTTTAACGGCACTATTTTTTTTAACGCGCGATTAACGCTGTGACATTTGAACCTCGGGCCGCTCCGTAGCTCGGGAAATCAGGAAGCAATGCACACGAGGTCGATGCCGCAAACAAACTACACAACACGTTCTCATCCCAACTCGTAATATACCGACGATTTGTCACGCCCCTAGACGTCCGCGTCCCGTGCGCGTTGGTAAGAGACGAGCAGAGTCTACAGCGTCCGCTCGCAGAGCAGAGTCTACAGCGTCCGCAGTCTACTGTGAAACAATTCACTCCAAAAGGGTTATGGTTATGGTTAGCGTTAGGGTTATGGTTAGGGTTAGCGTAATCTATAACCGTGACCGGGTTATTATTGGAGTGAATGGACGCTGTAGACTCTGCTCGTCTCTTACCACCGCGAACGGGTTTATGAGAACCCAGATCGTTTCACACAGACACGGGAGGGTACCTTTTGCGTCAATGTCAGACGTCTAGGGGCGTGACAAATCGTCGGTATATTACGAGTTGGGATGAGAACGTGTTGAACTACAACCCCGTAAGCAGTAATGGATAAAAAATGGGGGGGGGGGGCGCGCGCGCGATCGTCACACACCCCGGTCCGACGACCGACGGGGGGGGGGGGGGGCGCGATCATAACACACCGCCTCCGGTGTGTTAGGACTTAAATTACTTTTTTTTAATTTTATGACAGTCCTGGGCCGGCCCAAAGATGTGCATCGGGCAAACCGGGCAATTGCCCAGTATGCCCGATGGCCAGTCCACCCCTGCCCAGCGCCCCCTGGATCATTTAAAAGGGAAACAGCTGGACAACTCTACAAGCCGCAAACACTTTATTTATTTTAAATTATTATTTTCTTTAAGTTATTTCACCCTATATCACCCTGTTTGTTTTGAATTTGATGCAAATTGCAATGCAATGCATTGAGGGGCATTCTTTTGTGTTAAATGGCTGCTTAAACAAAAATGAGGATGAATAGATCAAATGTGAAGTTCAACACACTACTGTGTTAGTAAACATTACTATGCAGTTTGCACGTTAGTTACTTCAGGGTTCATACACATTTTGACCAAAAGATTTCCATGACTTTTCCAAGACTTTTCCATGACTTTAAACCAAATTTCCATGACCAAACATTTTGTGAAATCTCGGTGTATACATGAAAAAGTGATCAAATGTAGTATTAAAACTAACAATGAGAATTCCAAAGCATACAGTATACCTCAAATGACACAAATGAATGAGAGACAATAGTTTGATTAAAAGAATAAACATTTATAGATATACTCTGGTTGACCGGCATTCATTACGCTGACACATCAATAAGAGGGGCGATTGTTGACGGCGGGGGGGGGGGTCCTGGACCGGCCCAAATAGCTGGACTGGCCCAAAAATAATAATACACAAAATAAAATAAAAAATATATATATATATTACGGCCGGACGGCTCGGTCTGAAATCTCCCGAACCTCCCTATGGCAGCCCGTCCCTGGTTATAGGCCTATGCGGCGCTCGTAAAAGCCGAACAATGCGCCTACATGCGCTCTTAAAGGTTTGGAAACGATCCAACAAGACTAAATCTGTATTCCAATTACAATAAGTAGCCTACTTATCGGCCAACAATAATCAAACACGGCAGTAAAAGTGGGCATTAAACTGTATAACTGTTTTGAAAAAAAGGGAAAAAAGGCCGACATATGCCGATACAATATGCGGCCGGCGCTCGGAAAAGGCTTGCGACAAAAAGATGAGCCACACATTTAGAAACAATTGCATGAACTATCTAAAAGAAATACCTTAGTCAGAAAACAGATATGAGGCTGAACGTTTTGCTAAAATGTCACATTTATGGAAATATTTAAAATGTTGGAGCGGCTGACTTGACCACGCGAAACCGAGAGACGGCTGTCTTGACCGCAGTACGCAATCGGTCATTAATCAATAATCGTATTTAACCGTATAACTGCACACAACTTTATTTAAAAGCAATCAAATGTAAAACATGTGTGTTTGTATTGTGGTGTCCGGTGCGTGTGGATGTGCAGCTCCTCCGGTGGAGCGGTTCATGTTAATAGCGGAGTCCGGGAGGGTTCACCTTCACGGCGTAGTTACGAGGGATGTGCGACTATTGGCTTAAACAATACTAAAGTGTTTTTTAAAGTTAGAAAGATATTAGATATTCAACCGATATTCACGCTCCGAATTACAGCGATCAGACACGGGGAACTAAAGCCGCGATCACCGGGCCTGGAATTTGCATTTTTCAAATTCCATAACTTTTCCAGGTTTTTTCAAAACGTACGAACCCTGTTACTTGAACTGAGAGTATTTATCATTGTAGCAATAAATAAACGTGCTTTTTTTGCATAAAGCAAGCATTTGTCTATTCTCATGTTGAAAAGAGTATTACCTCATAGATCATAGTTAATCGTGATTAATCATGATTAACTATGATCAATCATGCGATTAATCGAGTTAAATATTTTAATCGATTGACAGCCCTAATATAAATATGTATAGATGTATAGGGGAACAACTGTTATGTAGGTTATCTTAAAAAATACAAATAGCGAATGATGAAACCCCTGAAATAGCACAGATACAAGCCAATGTGAGAAAAGTGTAAAGGAATGCAAATGAATGGCAAGCCCAATCTTGTAGACAATATTCAACTTCTAGCGACCATAGTAACGTAATCTTACTGGAATTTCCTCAGATCCATTTCCATGGCTTATAAAAGGTTATTAATGGTTTAGAAAGGGGGAGTGGTGGTGGTGTGGTGGAAGTGAGCTAACAGCTGTGCTTTTGGATACATAATCTCAACGGTGCCGTTGTATAACTGGTTTCCTCTGGGTACACATAGGGTCGCTGACACATTGACAGAGTCTATGTTCCTGGGTGAGGTTATCTGGACCAGTAAGACAGCTCCAGTTCTCTAATGCTACACAGTGTTACAGTGTGGCAAATCTGGTGAGACATGGTTAAACAAAAAGGGTAAAAACAAAAAAAATTGGGAGGCGGCGTTACCATTAAAAAATGCATAATACATGTCTATTAGCCTGGTATCGTCAGACCAATCCACAAGTCTTGTGCCTCTCAGTTTATTTTCGATTTCCAAGGGGCGTTATCAACGGGGCAGACCAAAATGCCTCTGGAGACAATTGGATAGACCTTCAACCAATCAGAACAACAAAACGTGTGACGTAAATTAAACTTTTACATAATCATGTCAGAAGTACGACAAACACATCTTTCTTTTCAACAAAAGCTTTAAGTGCAGTCGTTTGTTCTTCTTTTAGAGAAACTACACCATCCAGTTCGCTTAATACTGTTGCGATAGCGGATTCAACAGACCATTCCACATCAGCAGCAGCGATCTTGGTTGTTTATGAAAATGTCTCAACGGCGCTCCTCTGTACAGTCGTCGGATCAGACCCGCCCCATATTAGATAAACGGTTGTGATTGGAAATCATGTTGGAAATTAAGCTGGAAATCTGTTTGCACGGGAGGGGGGCCAGATGTATCTGCCAGAGCAAATAAAACGTGAGCTTGCAGATTCATCTGGTTTCCAGGCTACCATGTCTCTTACAATTTCATGGGAAAATGCGACTTTATAATTAATAGAGCCACACAAAAAAACATTGTAGTAGCACATCGCAATTACTTACGATCAGAAAACATTGACTTTGACTTTGAATTGAGGGTGTGAATATCTTTACTTGTATCCGGCGTCGTCTCCAGACTTGTAGAACCAGTGGGGCTGTTCCCAGCCGGCGTGGAAGCCCATGGAGGCCTTGTCCTTCAGGAGGTCATACACACCACTGGTCCTGTAGGTAGGACGTCCCGCGAAACGCTCCTCCTTAGGATAGCCCACTGAGGAAATACAAATGAAAACCAGTGACATTGTGAGTTTATGATAACCAATTAAAAATGCAGATGAAAAAAACAATGACATAGTGAGTTGAGGATAATCAACAAAAAAACAATAATAATAATGTTCAGGAACAATAGAACTTTTCATTTAATTATGAATAATACTGTTGAGTGTGTGTGGCTGATAGCTGGTTTAAGCAGCCTCACCTGGCCCGAGTCAGTCAGATTAGACTGACTCAGGCCAGGTGGAGCTGCTTAAACCCGCTATCAACCACAAATACATTTGAGCAATCTTTTTTGGCCCTTACCCTAGTGTAGAGATCACCTATCCACCTAGATCACTTACCCACATTGTTGTAACCATAGGATTCCCTGGCTTTGATGCACATGTAAGGTACATCCGTCCATTTGCCGTAGCGGTTGGGGTCACACTCGATCAGGTCGTATGGCGGCTCCCCAGAAATAATCCAGTCGCTCAGGAACTTCCCGATACCTCCCGCATGGATCACGCCGTAGCTGAGAGAAAATGTGACAACCAATGAAGCTATGTTATGTTATTGAAGCTATGTTGATCACTCTTATACTATTGAAGTTGAATCGCCTTTGTCTTTATTGCTCTTGATTATATTGAAACTTGACTATGTCCTCAATTGTAAGTCGCTTTGGATAAAAGCGTCTGCTAAATGTAATGTAATGTAATGAGTATAGGGGCAGGATAGCATAGGTTGCGAGGGTGTTCAAATCCCAGCCGAAAGGTACAAGGTTCGATTCCACAGCCTGTCTACCAAATAACAACAATAAAAGTATTTAGAGTTATAGAACAACTTTAATTCATTGAGATGTTGATGTAAACCCTTGACTTTTAAATAAAGTAAACCAACTTAAATATTAAATCATATTAGGGCTTATTAATCGATTAGTCGATTGGCAGAAAATTAATCTAATCAAATTTGTATAATTGATTAATCGTTTGTCATTTATCAAGTACAAATACCCAATATTTGTTGCTTGATGCTTCAGGAATTCAAACGTTTGGTTCACGGATCATTATAAAATACTTTAGTTTTTCTTGGCTGCTTGTAAGATAAAGCAAGCAACTTTAAGACTCACTTTGGACTCACTTTGGTAACTTGTGATGGCATTTGCTATTATTAATGACATTTTCTAGACTAAATGATTAATCGAATAATGGAAAAAATTCTTATTAGATAAATCAACTATGAAAATAATTGTTAGTCGTTGTTAGTTGCAGCCGTTGTTAGTTGCAGCCGTTGTTAGTTGCAGCCCTAAAACATATCTAATTACTGCAGAAAAATGGCTAAAACTCATACCCGAAGCCGATGGCAGTCCAGTAGTTATGTGCACCCTGGTGCGGTCCGACCATTGGGAGCAGATCAGGAGTGTACGTGATTGGTCCAGACACGATATTGATGATGTCAGCTGACTTGAGAACAGGAACCATCTCCATGGCCATCTCGACATGGTCCATGATCCTGTCCAGGTCCGACTCAAAGAGCTCCTTACCAAAACCTGGAGAATGAACACACATGTCAAGAAGGATTGTAGATAAGATAACATAAGGTAGGATAGCGAGAGTCAGTTGCAAATCAAACAGGTGAAGGCTGTCGACGTTATTAATAGTGTATCAAACAAAAATCGAAGAACAAAAACAGATGACCTTAAAATCCTGTGAGATATTTCAATAAACTTGTTTTTCATCAACGTGATGCAATGTTTAAAAAAAAGGTTAAAGCATTAAAAAGAAGCTTTTACTGTTCATTTTATTTAGTGTTAGAAACTATTGCTGTGATTTTATCCCTTTGTTATTTTATTGCACTCAGAAGCTTTTATTTTTCTAAAACCTCCAACTTTTCTTTTTTCTAAACTTTTGATAAAAAAAAGAGAAGGACTCATATTCTGTATCCGTGTGGATGTGACCTACTGACCTGGGGGCACGCCGTCCCTAACCCACGAGTCCTGCAGCACCATCTTCTCCATCCTCTCATAGGGGCCGAACAGCAGCCCGTCCCTCTCCTGGCGGAGGTAGTAGGAGCCCTCCAGGTCTCGGATGACGGGCAGCTCCGTCTTCAGGGCCTTCACCTCCGGCACCGTCGCCGTGACAACGTACTGGTGGTGCACCGGGATGGTCGGGTGCTGGAAGCCGAGCATGTTGCCCACCTCTCGAGCCCAAAACCCTGTCCAAAAAGTTGAAATGTAGATGCATGCAAGTCAAAGAACAAATCGCCATTAATAACAAGAGAATAAAATGAATGCACCCGGCAAAATCAAAACACGGTGTTTCCAGTTAGTGGCGATACACCAATCGCTTTGCAGCCGTACATTTGAATGATTTTGAAACATATTTTTCACGTGGATATATTCATTTTTTCACCATATTTTCTCTCGCGATTCCGTTTTGGGATTTGCTCGTCGGTTCATGTATATTTGGGGTCGAAGAGACGCTCTACTGCCCCCTTGTGTACACCTTAACCTGGCGTGGAAGTAAGTACAAATGCTGGCAGCTCTGCGAAGATCCGCTCTGTCGTGTCTCTGAGTCCTGACGTGGATCTTCGCAAAAACATGCTGTCGTACGCAGAACTGTGAATTCAGCGTGACCCTAGTGTTGTTCATGCCATGCCACGTGTTCTTTTTCAGCTCGTCATTATAGTGAAGGTGTTCTATTTTGAGTAAGGTAGAACTCGGAGAATGAATAAAGTATAAGTAAAGTATAATTAGTAAAATGATTTATTACAGAGAGCAATCGAACATGCAATCCGGAGTAGGTTCATGAAGTCACTGATTCTTACGTTCCAACACAGCGAATATATAATTTCTAAAACATGTGAACCTCCTCTTCCTGTCTCGGCAGACAGGCCCTTCTAGGAATATCTATATGTGGATACCTCTGGATTCAATCACAGTTGAGAGGGGCTTCCTTGTGACCCTCTGAGTTAACACAAGTAATGAGTAGTAATATTCATGGTGTATAGGCTAATTGTTATTATTACGGAGGGGCTTTTTATTGTGATTGTCATTATTATTACATCACATGCTCTGCCAGTTGAGCTACAAACGATACTGCACTCCATGCTACTTGGTTTAGTTTGCTGTTAGGAGGAGTATGGCAGGGTAAGCATAGAGTAGCAGGGAAAGAGACGGCCACAGATCCCTGATTCTCAGAAAGGCTCCTGCAGCAGCAGGCGAGGGTCCAGTTTCCAACAGAGTTATTTCTGCAGACTGAAAAGCGAGAGCATCTGTTCCCAATCACATTTACAAAAACACACATACACACACACACACACACACGCCCAAATACACACACACACACGGTAGGGAGGGACGTGTGTGTCAACAATTTGTTTGGACTTCCTACCATAAATGCTATGATAAAATAAAGAGCAGGAAGCAGCTAAATGCAGACACACAGTTTGATGTTATGTCTGCAGTTGTACAACAGTGGAAGCTGAAGCTCATAGTAGCCTCCACAAAGAAGCACTTGTCCTGAAGTTTCAGATTTTGTGCTCAGGGGGTGTTGACAAGTAGCTGCTTCGGGATTGGATGAATCTGTTTGTTTTGTGAGTTTTGATTCGCCAATGAAGCAAACTGAAGGCAGAGACAGTCAAGTACAAAACATGAATATCTTCAAGTGGACCAAAGAAAATCTTCTCTATACCAATAACTTTTGTTTGGACAAATGTAATATTATGATGTTCAGAGACACCAACCAAAATCTGTCACTGTCAAAGAATATAATGTTTACAAATGTGCATATTATTTAATTATATAAAAGTAGTTGGAGGAAATGAAAGTAAGTTAGTTAGATAATTATTACAAAATATATATAAATCATTTTTTTATTTTTTTTTATTTTAGAAATATCAACCAAAATATTGCATGAACATAAATTGTATAGTTTATTTTTGTGAACTTTTATTATTATTACGCTTCTCAAGTGAGTTCAAATACAAACGAACGCATGGCCGACTGACAATGAGGACACAGTGTGGTTGCATTAAAAAACTGGGGCATTGGAGGAATCCTGAACTTTTGTGAGATAAAGAGTCACCCAAGCACAAGAAGACTTTGATAACAAGATCCATCCAGAACCAGTTTGACCAGTTCCAACCACATGTGCCCCCTTTCCCGTCCTTATGTTCAGCACTGGGTGGCAGGTCAAAGGTTGTTTTCTGTAAGCTCTACGTGATATAACCAGTAAAGAACTGCAGAGTATAGAAATGTATTAGCATTTGCATTCCGCAAATATTTCCCCATTTAGTTGTGTTTCAGTAAACAGAATATGGTTGCAAGACTATTACCAGGCAGCTTCAATTAAAACTAGGTCTGTGAATCATTTATTTTGCTATTTTTCAGTATTATTTCATAATGTCAACAATCTCTTCCATTCGGGGAAGGTTTCAGTCATTACGTGGAACACTCTCTTACACATCCTTACAGACTTACAGTCATATGTAATGAATTGCTCTTTTCTGTAGATTTTGTATTGATCAATCACAATCACATATTCAACAATGCTGTGGTATACTGTAGTTTATTACATGGCTTTGTAGAATACTTGATTCTGATTGGTCAATTATGGCATTCTACGGCCTAATCAGACCGCTGCCATGAATAACAGGCTGTTGCTATTATATGGACCCTATTTCCAACCGTAGAATCTAACATTATTATGACTATTTTATTTAGCGGAAGCAATGAAATCAATCAATCAAATATTTTTGGGGTTTTTTGTGTCAATTTTGTGATTTCTTTAGTAAGTAGCTGTGTAATAATCGGGTTGATTCAAGACAAGCATCACCCTGTCTGGGTTTATTTATTATTTCATTTTTAATGAATGAATTATTCCTTACATATGGCCCTCAAAGTGTGCATAAAGCAGAAGTGACACCTTAAGACCTACCCGTTGCGTTGACGATGCGTTTGGCGCGTATCGTTCCGTGAGGCGTCTGGACGTCCCACTGTCCGTCAGAGGTGGGTGTCAGACCTGTGACTGGCGCTGGGTTGTAGATCTGGGCCCCGTACATCCGGGCCCCTGCAGCCAGGGCCATGGTCAGGGAGTAGGGGTCGATGTGGCCATCTCCGGGGTTGTACAGACCCGCCAGCACCTGGAAATGTACACAGAGCATCAGGATTGATTCGAGACCTTTATTTGTCCCCGAAGGGCAATAAGTTGCGAGTCCTAAAGGTTTTTACATTGGGTTCCATGGGAGCAAGTGCGAGAGGTGTTGTATTACCACTCTGGAAGAGCAATTTTTAGCCAGAAGTAGCAGAGTTCTGATATTTTACAGGCCATTTCCCCTCCGTTTAACAACTTTATACATTTTAGTCAAAAATAATACAGAAATGTCCACCAACACTTTGTAAGAGCCAAGCAGAATGTTTCAACTGAAAAATATTTTGGGGTTTACTGTCTTTCGCAAAGCCATAGGTTGGATATAACTGGTCCCTTATCAGCTCCATCCAGAGTATCACCCAAGTATCCATCCACATCATCCAACCTTAATCCCAGTATAAGTCTGTATGGATTTTGGTTCATAGCCAATCAAGCATATGCATACCATAGGCATATATGTTTAAGATGAATTAGGTCATGCTTTGGATCTTGTGATGTTACGCTACCGGGCTATTAAGATATTACTACTGTTATGGGTCGTTCCGTTTGATTCGGAAAGTCGGAAGAACCTCACCAACCCTGACCTCAAAATGTAAGATGGCTGCTCCGTGCATCAACAACAGTGAAAGCTGTAGTAGTAAACAGTTTATAGCACTTTAAATCAGTCGTACACACCGTACTCTTCAACTTCTATCTGTAGATATGTTGCTACAGTGTTTATATGCTCAAAATACCACGTAATGCGTTGTTATCAACTGGTATTGCTCACAATGGCTAACCTCGCTAGAACGGGTATTGGTAACAATGGTAATTGTATTCCGAAAGAGCAAGCACAACGAAGGTTTTCCTGGAGGCGTCCATCTTGGTTTTCCGACTTGTACTGGAATGCGGTCAACTCGGGTGTGACGTCATTCCCAGTGCTGACTTTCGAGGTAAATGGAAAGCAGCATTATTACTGTTCTTACTGACCTTGTCCATGTTGAGCAGAGGGAAGAGCTCCTTGACCCTCTCCGGTGTGATCAGGTACTGGGGCGTGGGATGCCAGTGTGTGCGGGCCATCTGGTACTTCAGCTCATCCACTCGGACCGGAGTACTGGCGATACGGATGCTGCCTGGCTGGTGGAAGCCCACTGCCTGCAGAGACACACAGACCATGACATTTTACAAAAATACCTTTGATTGAGAGGCTCAAATGTACACGTGCACACACACACACACACACACACGCACGCACGCACACACACACGCACGTAACTCAAGCCATTGGTATGAAGTTAGGATATAGATGAAGGCTTGTACTTGACCTGTCCTGTTTCTGCTTCCAGGTTCTCATATAGTTTGATGCTGTTATAGTGAACCTTCTTCAGGTTGATTCCTGGATGGTAGTACGTTGTCAAGCCAGCCTGCAATGCAGTAAAACGTTTTGATTACAAACAATGAAGACAAATTCAAATTCAGCAATGTCACAACTGTGAGTTGGTTCATACATATAAATACACACACACATGCATAAATATATTCTGTATAGTGAAGTGTAATAGGTCAATAATGTAGATAGATGAGTGCATTGATTTTCCACCACGGACATGTGGATGAGATATGTGTTGTATTATGAGAACCACTGGTCTAATGACACATGTGGGTCCTGAGGCGAAACCAGTTGAGAACCACTGCTCTATACCAGTGGTTCTCAACTGGTCTAGGCTCAGGACCCACATGTGTCATTAGACCAGTGGTTCTCAACTGGTCTGGCCTCAGGACCCACGTGTCATTAGACCAGTGGTTCTCAACTGGTCTCGCCTCAGTCAGGTTGAGAGTCATTAAGTCACAACCCCAAAAATAAAACTAAACAATATTGCAGTAATCAACAATGCCTTCATGTACTGTTAAAAACAAGGAGCGAACAAAAAGCTGCAACAATTGGGGCTTAAGGTAAGGATTAAGGTTTAGCATATGCTCTGCAACCCACTCAAAACGCCCTGGAGTTGAGAATCACTGCTCTATACAGCTTCCCTGTCCACTTGACTGCTACTCTGAGTCTACACCATGGGAGTGAGCCAGCGGTTCCATAGCAGTAAAACATGCCTTTACCAGACTTAGTCCCACTCTGGGTTTCCTTCCCATGCTTACTATCAGGGGTCTGTTGTCTGTTCTCAGTATCGGTGGGAAGACCCTTTATCGGGCAAATTCATCTAGAAGATACAACTTTTTTTTTGGATTGGTTATTGCACATCTTGATGCCAATGTATGCTGTCAGTTCTATAAAGAGCTAGATGCCCACCATACTTTGACACCCCACCCCACCCCTGCTTCAAACCCCCTGACTTATTGGATCACTACAACAACATGATGCCAGTGCGCCTGTGAAGGCCACTACACAAGTACAATAGTACTATACTGAACGACATACAGCGTGCCAGGTGGACCCCGCAGTCAGCTCGGACTTCTCCAGTAGGACGACGTCCTTCATACCACCCTTGGCGAGGTGGTACGCCACGCTGACCCCCACGCATCCTCCGCCGATCACCACGGTGTCCGCGGAGTCTTTCCACCGCTTCCCCAGTACCGTGGACGCATCACTGCACACACACACACATACACACACACACACACACACACACACACACAGAGGAGGTGCCATTGAATAAATCATCAGTAGTAGGCTATGATATGTGTTATGCAATCGTGTGTGCTTTTGTTTTTTAGGAGGAAAAAGAAGGTGTTTTGCCAGAAGTTGGTGTCTTGCGCATTGGAAAGTCATTGGAAAGGCAGCAACTTTATTTATATAGCACATCTCATACACGAGGCAGACTCATAGTGCTTCACATAAAAACATATTCTCAGAAAATAATAAAGAACAGTTACAAAAAGTCATAAAAGAATAAAGATAAAAAAGGGCAGTAAAGTTAAAAGTACAATATAGTTAAGATTTAGCAGAAGACTAAAAGTGAAGGCTAAAAACATAAACATCTTTAGTCCTGATTTAAAAGTAATCAGAGTTGGGGCAAGTCTTAAATCTTCAGAAAGTTTATTCCAGCTATTTGTTGCATAGTAACTAAATCCTGCTTTCCCATGTTTTGTATTGACTAACAGATTGGTCATAGATGATCTTAGCGGTCTAGGAGGCTCGTGTAGCGAAAGCATTTCAGTGATATACTTTGGCCCTAAGCCATGTGCCTTCAATGTTATCAGTAAAAAACAATGCAAACTCGTTGCATTTCTGGGTGGAAAGAAGTTCAGAGAGAGAGCGGGGGGGGGGGGGGGGGGGGGGGGGGGGGGAGAGGGTGAAGGTCGTGGTCGATTGGGGGGGGGGGGGGGGGGGGGGGGCATTGGCTGCGGTCCGACTGTGGCGTGGCCTGTGTGTCAAGACCGGGGTGGGCTGAAACCTTCATCACCGTTCAACTGTGTGTCCGTGTCTGAGCCAACTCAACGTCATTCATCACCACGCCATTCATGTCCGTAGCGGTTTCATGCAGTCTGTGCTGTCAGTACTGCTGTCAGTACTACTGTCAGTACTACTGTCAGTACTTCTGGAGATGCTAGCAGGCTGTGCTAGCGGTGGTGTTTCTAGGCAACAACTCGCGTGGTCTGCCATGGCAGTCGACTCACTGTTTGCTATTCAGTGAGACGTAAAACTATGAATAAATAGGCCACTTTAAACACACAAGAAAATAGAATTTAAACTAATTTAAAAAAGAAAGCGGCGAAATAAAGCAGAAGCGGGACTCCTCTGCGGTAGTTATATATGTTCAGACCAAGTGGATAAGATAAAAACACGCTCTTTTGATTCACTCGCTCTGGGCTAGGCTATTTCTCTGCAATTGCCAGCCTGGTAAATATAGGGCTACTAAATAATAATAATAAATAAATAAAGTGTCTCACCTGTCATTATGTGTTCTTGGTGTGCTAAATATAGTGCGAACTGGAAGTCGTGCAATCCCTCGACGCAAAGCCAGGTCCCTCCGCACCTGCACGTTTATAACGTTAAATATCCGAGACATAGTGAGTCTCAGCGACGGCCAGGTGTGTGCCACTCACACCCTTACAGGTCTGTGTTTCTGTAGGTCCCCACGTTGCAAATACCACGATGTGGTACTACACACACTACGACACGCCTCCCGACCCGAGAGACTTGAGTTGACTTGAGTCTAGTGAAACTTTAACCGGACCCCCCACCCCCACCCCACCCCTTGGACCTGAGTCTGTGCCTTATTTGGTCTCCAAATATAGGCCACACACCCATTGAAGAAGGACTTCTCTGAATCGGCATTTATGTCTCGAACTGTAGGCCTACCAAGCCACCGTATAGCCTGCATCTGTTTAAATTCGGACTTGATTTACACACGTTATAACAAGGACGGTTGGCAATAATACACTTTTTTAAAATTATGACCAGGTTGCATGTGCAAAACATTGCAAAACATTTTTTCCAAAGAAGATTGTGTGCATAGCCTATAGTTATGGTACGGATAGTTTATGGTGCGGAGCCCTGGAGGTGACATGGACGATTTTATTTGTTTTAAGCGCGCGCGCGCTTTACCTAAAGCGCATGTGCGCTTTACATAAGTCTCACGCGCGCTTTAGTAAACCGTGTCCACGTCACCTCCAGGGCTCCGTATTATGTCACAATCATGTCAGTGATGTCACATTGAAATACAAATGGCTTGATGCGTACATTGGGACACCAACCAAGCGAATGCCTATTGAGCTTTGCATCAGGCATGAAAACGGGGCAGGGGTGAAAAAGGTGAGAAGGGTGCGCGAGGGGCGACGTGGCCTCTGGGGGGGGGGGGGGGGGGGGGACTCTAGGGCCCCTGCTCCTGCGTTGTTTTTTTGTTGTTTTTTTGCAAACTGGTGCACATGGGGGAAGAAGGGTTTGGGGATTTAAGTATTATGCAAGCCATTTCATGCCAGCCTGTCACTGAGTCTCACATTTACAGTGTATGTGGTAAGGGCACCAAAATGGCTTAATGCATAACCCCCACGAGAAAGGGGACATGCTGTAACTTAACATACCTATTCTTCCATCATGATTGACAGCCAACATTTTTTTTTGGGGGGGGGGGCAAAGAAACCAACCTAATAAGTGTTTCCACCATTATCGAAACATACCATCAACTAGAAATGCAATTTGCAATTGCAGACAGAGCATGCCAGAAAAAAATATGTTTGATTTAGAATCAAAGTTTCCCTTTGCCAATTTCACAGTAGCCAAATGAGTTGAGTGGATGCAATAATAAGCCAAGCACAGGTTCCGAAAAAATACTGTATTGAGAAGTTGAACATTGAATTAAAGGCAGGGAGAGAGCAGCACTGAAGTCAGTTGGCCAAAAGTCTAGCGCGCTTGTGGACATGAGTAATCAAATAAGTAGCCAAGTAAGTACAGGTGTTAGTTACTATGGCATCAATGAAAGACCTACCATCTCTCTCAGTTTTAAGGAATTGATGAGAAGCACAGAGAGGTAGTCCAATTTAGATTGAATTCAGGTGCAGTCAATTGATGTAGAGTAGCCTACAGTATGAGCTGAGCAAGAGTTATGAAGGCTAATAGGCTCTACAGGTGTTGCCAATTCAATTTAGTTAGATTGAGTTCAATTGAGTTTCAATTATGTCTTTAAAGCTTTGGCAGTGATCTGTGAGCTCTACAGGTACTGCCAATTCAAATTTCGCCCAGGGGGCGGACTGTCAGACTGTCATTAACCACGGGACAGGTAGCCAGAAAGCCTGGTTAGCCGACGTTAGCTTAGTGGCTAGTTAGCGAGACAGACAAGTGCTTCAGATTATATACACAGTGGTCTATTTAGCCCAAATATTTTCATATGACATGCAAACAACAATCCGTTTTCATGTTGACAACAATTCATGTTCTACAGAAACACCAAGGTGGTTCAAATCAGCATGCAAGCTAGCTAGTTGCTATGTGTTTCAATCAGTGTAAGCAGCCAGCTAACTCAACTGTGTGAGAGCCTCCGTTAACCTACAATGATCTGTGTGCCCTGAAAACATTTGTGTCGCATATAAACAATGAACCATGGCAAGAACAATACTTAAAAGTGGTCTAGACACCTTTATTCACATTAAATATTTCCAGCTACAGCTTCGGAGCCGCTGCCATTGTTTTTAGATTTTTTGGTTACTCCCGCCCCTGTGAACAACGTAGGCTTCTGATTTGCTGTGTACTCATTTGCATGAAGTTGGGAGTTCGCCAACTTTGATTCACCTGAAGAGGCGAACTCACGTTCATTTCGCCCAACCAGAGTGAGTTTCGCTTATCCATGCATTCTCAATGAGAGCGAGACGAAATTTATGTTGTGTGGAAATGCAGCGTCATGAGCAAAGCGAACTGCTTGCCCCCCCCCCCCCCCCCCCCCCCCCCCCCCCCCCCAAAAAAAACATTTTCTCTTCAAATCTACACGATTCACGTAGGTCACCTGTTTTGGCTTCAAAACGCCGAATTTCGCCGAAAGGTGAGTGAAGGTGAGTTTCATGCCTGTTGCATGGTTGTCATCACAGGGCCAGAGTTTTTATTGCAAAACCCAGGCCCTATATGCCTAGACTTAACCATAACTAGGAACTTGGATTGAAATGTGATCCCTGATATTTCATCAAAATTAAAGATGCTGTCGGTAAGATTTATTGAGCTATTGTTTGAGTGTAATTTATTAGAAATGGCCTCTGTCAGCTATTAGTGAGTGAAATGCTACTGTTTCAGTTGTGTGTTTAATTAAAACTCTGTTCTGGATACTGGATACTCCGCCTCCAACTCCCGTCTCTCGGCACTTCACCCTTTTAGACCGGTTCAGGGAGTCAATCTTCCCCGTCAATCACAGGTTGCGTAAAATGCAACACAGAGAGGGAGGTGGTTGTTGGATGTTTTCTTGGTTGTTCTGTTTCAAAATCTTGCTTTTTTCCCGCTCTTTGCTGTCAACCTGGTCAGTGCCGGCCCGTGGCAAATGCTAAGGGTGCCGTCCATCTAGGGGTGCCACAATGGGGGAAGAAAAAAAAAAGTTGCAACTTTCAATATTTGTATACTATAACTAGTTGGTGCTATTATTTCTTAGTATGAAAACAATAAGCCTACATTAATTTAACTGCATAGCAAAACCTATTAAATAATAACGACACTTTATTAAGCCCCCCGTCCCGGGCGCCCCCCTCCTCCTCTGACTGATTGGACTCTTCCTGGCCCTCTGTCTGAGATGGTTCAGAGCTATACTCTATAGCTCTGAGATGGTTGAGTTTTCGGACATCACATGACCCCAGCAATTTCACAACAATGACAAAGCGACCAAAACTTTCCGGTGCCCAGGGAAGGAAAAAAAGAAAAGAAGAGGAGGAAGAACGTGACAAAGACAGAGGTGCAGTAAAGATACTATCATGAAATGATTTGTCTGTTGCAGAACGATAGTAACCTTTAGCCTAACACGGTTTGCTAATCAATAAATAGCGTTAGCTCGTTTTAACGTCAGTTCACGTTATGGAGGGGCCTAACAGCTGTTATGGAAACCAGTAATACTCCCACCTTATATTTCTCAGGGACATTTGTAAAGATTAGATCTATTCAGCAGTGTTTACATTTGTCTACATTTTTGTTTTTATTTATTATTGGCTAGCTAACGTTTGCTCTGCTTGTAACAGTCAGTCAAATTCTATTCCTTTCACACACCTTTATATATTGTTGTTGAGTTGTAAGCCTTGCTGTTTGTTGTGTTACAGTTCAGTATTGTCTAAAGTGTGTCAATAGTGTTAGACTTTACATCCATGTTAAAGTGCACATCATTAATGTAAATACATTCCCATATGTTATATTATACTGCAGTTTACTGCTTCTCTGCATTCTGCTAATCAGCATTTCACTGTAGTGACAATAAGATTAAATATAATTTTCATACCAGAAGAAATTGCACTGTATCATTTGTGTACAGTACAGTGAAAGTAATGCATCTTTTAGGTTTTTCATTTTTATTATTTAAGTTTATTCTTGGAATTATTACTTTTATTATTTGACTGTAACACACAACAGTGTCACTAACTCCTCTTCTGTCTTCAGATGCGCTGTTGAAATATTTCAATCCACCTCCTGCAAATCCTGGGCCATCTAGCCGTCGCCGCTTCAACAGCATCAACTGATCCTCCTGTGGCCTCCACCTCAGAAGAACCCAGTGATGCAGCATCAGGTCTAAAGGCTGCACCAATAGACCCTGCTGAGTGCTGACTGGCCATCTCCTCTAACTGATGATGTAAGAACAAGCTTAGTTCACAGAGGTCCATTTCACATTGACACACCTTCACATTCCCTAAAGAAAAGGACGGAAGAAGGTGTCAATATGACTATTTTAACAGACACTTAGTCAATGGGCAATTTGTTTTGTCAATACTGTTTTTTTTATTTTTTTTATTATTGTGTGCAGTGCCTTACTTATATTGTATTTATAATTTATTTTATCACTTGTTTACAGGTTTTATTTTGTAGATAGTTAAATTTTGTACTTTGTGTGGGCTATTTATATTACATTTCTTGTATTATTTATTTCTAATGTATTATTTTCTTGTTAACTGTTTTGAGCAACTTGTTTTCTAAAAATAAAAGACAATGTCAAAGACAAAGCTATTCAGTTTCTTGCATGAGTATATGCATGTATATAACTGGCAGTGGAATTTACTGTGATGCAAGGGGGGTGCCACCTAAAATATTGCCTAGGGCGCCAAATTGGTTAGGGCCGGGCCTGAACCTGGTCAACCAGTCAAACTGGTTTCTTAACCTACCTCTTACCTGTAATAAATTCCACCTGTGTGTACTTTATGTCCCAACATGTTTACTTGGCAGTATAGTAGCACTATCCTCACACAAAAAGTCCTTGTTGATACTGCAGGTTGACTGCAGTATCAAGTCTTTCAGTCAGAAGCGAATAAAAAGATCTTGCACGATACACTGGTAGTCTGTTGTACCTCGTCCCCTGCTATCCTCCCTCTCGTCCTCCTTGGACTCCCTCTGTCCCCTTTCCTCCAGACCAGCACGATCTTCTCCCCCTCCCTCTTGGCTGTCCGAATCTCTGCGGGCTTGTAGAACAGAGCTACGGGCAGCTGAGAGAAAGAGATCAGCCTTCACCTCCTCTCAGACTTCGCCTCTACTGTGTCAGCAGCCAAATCTACCTTCTACCGCACCAAGATCAACTCCTCTGCCTCCAACCCTAGGAAACTGTTTTCCATGTTCTCTTCGCTCCTCACCCTCCCACCTCCATCCCCTTCCTCCCTCACAGGTGATGACTTTGTCACCTACTTTGCTAAGAAGGTGAAGGCCATCAGCTCCTCTTTCACCCCTACCACTCTCCTCCCTACCACCACTCCCACCTCTGTCCGCCTCACTCACTTTACCCCTCTCTCCCCTGACGATGTGCACAAACTAGTAATGTCTCACCATGCCACTACATGCCCCCTGACCCCATCCCTTCCTCACATCCCTCATCAACTCTTCTCTCACTTCAGGCCTTATTCCAGCATCCTTCAAGATTTCTAGAGTCAAGCCACTCAAGAAACCTACCCTTGACACTGCTGACTTCCAGCTACAGACCGGTATCTCTTCTCTCATTCCTTTCTAAAACTCTGGACCGTGCCATCTCTAACCAACTGTCCTCCTATCTCTCACATAACAACCTGCTTGATCCTCATCAGTCAGGTTTCAAGACTGCACACTCCACTGAGACAGCCCTCCTCACGGTGACAGAGTCCCTCCATGCTGCCAAAGCCTCGTCCCTCTCATCGGTTCTCATTCTCCTCGACCTGTCTGCGGCATTCGACTCCGTAAACCACCAGATCCTCCTCACCACCCTCGCAGAACTCGGCATCGCTGACTCTGCGCTATCCTGGTTCACATCCTACCTGACGAACCGCACCTACCAGGTCACGTGGAATGGCTCCTTGTCCGAACCCTGCTCTGTTGACACCGGCATCCCTCAAGGCTCAGTATTAGGACCGCTTCTGTTCTCCCTATACACTAGAACTTTAGGCTCCGTAATCACTTCGCATGGTTTTTCCTATCACTGCTACGCAGATGACACTCAACTATTCCTCTCTTTCCCCTCCTCTGACAGCCTGATTGCAACTTGTGTTGTGGAATAAACTTCATATAACACAAAATAAGAGAGTTCGGGAGATCTGAAGTATGAAAGGTAAAGACTTTATTTGTACTCGAGAGCAAGCAAAAACATAGCAGAGTTGGTTTGACAAAGAACTCACTACTTCTACACAACTGTGGTTTTTATGTTCCACCCTATACGCTACACATTCATAAATCACGTCATCCCTTAAATCATGTTATCTTATCCTAGACAAAAGCAACATTTCCACAGCTGGTCGTTAGGTGGCACCATGGCCTCCATCCATGGGGTTGTTATGTACGACTTGTCCTTCATCCCTAAGAAGAGATTATTCTACACAGCCTGGGCCACACCAGAGGGAGGACAGTCCTTGCATTGTTTAATATTTCTCCACACTTATTAGATACATTCAGCATAGTAGCAACATATTATCATTGAATGTCCAGGCCAAATCAATGGGAAGACTGGACCTTCGATTGCTTAAGAATATATTCCACACTTATTAGATTCATATAGCATATTAGCAAGACAGTAATTATGTATTATCATTAACTGTAAGAGTAAATTTCTCCCATAATCCTACCTGACGAACCGCACCTACCAGGTCACGTGGAATGGCTCCTTGTCCGAACCCTGCTCTGTTGACACCGGCGTCCCTCAAGGCTCAGTATTAGGACCGCTTCTGTTCTCCCTATACACTAGATCTTTAGGCTCCATAATGACTTCGCATGGTTTTTCCTATCACTGCTACGCAGATGACACTCAACTATTCCTCTCTTTCCCCTCCTCTGACAGCCTGATTGCAACTCGCATCTCAGATTGTCTAGCAGACATCAGCACCTGGACGTCTGCGCACCACCTGAAGCTCAATCTCAACAAGACTGAGCTCCTCTTCTTGCCAGGGAAGGACTACTGCAACTCGCTCCTGGCTGGACTACCTGCTGCCGATCAAGCCATTGCAGCACATCCAGAACGCGGCAGCACGACTCGTGTTCAACCTGCCGAAGTTCTCCCACGTGACCCCCTCTTCCGCGACCTCCACTGGCTCCCTGTAGCAGCTCGTATCAGATTCAAGATGATGGTACCTACTGACCTAACTCCAAGCACTAGTCAGACCCCTCCGCGCAACTACCTCGGCCGGTCGGCTGGTACCGCCATCCCTGAGAGCAAGCAAAGGTCGCACAGCTAAGTCACAACTCTTCTCTGTCTTGGCGCCGCTATGGTGGAACGACCTCCCTGCTGACCGCAGAGGACCGCAGAGTCGATCACCTGCTTCCGCAAGAGACTCAAGACCCACCTGTTCAGAGTTCACCTGCACCCCGCTTAGCACCCTTTCCTCTACTACCCCTCCGACTAAAAAAAAACAAAACGTTGCAATTATTCTATGTTTGTATGTCCTGGCTCTTACTTTGATATTCTGCGCTTAGTATTTTCGCACTTATCTCTGTTGTATACTAGCAATGGCTTAAATTAGCTACTGGGTGTTTGAAACTCGTTCTTGTGAAATCCTTACATTACTTATTGCGATTTACTTTTTTACTTCCTTCTAACAAATGTACTTATTGTAAGTCGCTTTGGACAAAAGTGTCTGCTAAATGCCCTAAATGTACTAAATGTACTAAATATTTCTGCCTCTCATTTATTAACATATTTTTGTTTAGATCCTGTTGTGAGAGGCAGTTTCAAAGTAAAAAAATGAAACCCCTACTCACGCGTGTTCTTTTGATGAAGCGATAGAAGAAGTTGTTTAGCTTTAAGAAATAATCAGTTTTATTGTTAACACCAGTATAATGTGCAGAGTTTTACAGATATATCTGGGTCCGACTACGTTTCCCTGACCGAACAACAAAGTGTGTGTGTCAGTTCACGAAGTCTGAGCACACCTATCTGTAGACCAAGATGTTATATACACAAACAATGCAACCGTCATCACAAAAGGCTGGCTGTTGACGTCTTCCCTTCTCATCCTCGTGTTATCTGACTCCAGCGTTCTTTACATGTTCAGAAACAAGCCTGCCTGTTCTCTGCTATCATATGATTAACACTTCCTGCTCTTCGCAACAAACTAATCTCACACTATGTACTCTGCACATGTCATCAACAACGTACTCATTCTGATCATGAGGAGTTGCTTTTATAATTATATGCCTCTGCTTATATCTCATGATTCTGTACCCTAATTATTAGTCATATGATAGATATAAAATATAACCATACCTTCAATCCCCATGCTTTCACTTCATTATACTGTTTTATTATCCTATTGGTTATCCTACCGGTTGTATTACATTTCTCTCTGCATTATTTGACTAAACCAAATCTATTAATAGGTCTAGCTCTTCGGGTAGAGCAGGTCTTGCTGTTGGATTCATGTCTAAACATGCCATGCATGAAAAGTAAGGATGTAATTATTCTAGCCACACCCCCATCTCTTATAACACGGATGTCTGCACGATGTTCCACTTTGTCTCAACCTGAGCACAGGAGTCTGATAAAGAGGTATGGCACCAGGAGGAGCAAAGAAGGTAAAAAAAAAACCCTGTTTGTCTCGTCTTCTCAAGCTAAAGAATGTTACCTGACCTAGCCTATTTCTAATTTAGCCTTCATTATTAGGCTACATTAGGCCTACATTTAGCCATTTAAAGATGCTTTGAATATACTTTGAATTTCAGGCAATACAGAGGACAATGCAATGCTATCAAAATCAATTGGAATAGCTAAAAAATATGCTATATAATTGCTGCACAAAACAACTGGGCACGTGCAGCAGAGCTATATGAAAGAGTTCGATCAATCGTGACCATTAAAACACTTTTTTGTGCATTTTGAATAGAACATTTTGGAGCGTTTGGATGCAGGCGAAGTTGTCCTTGGCGACGGAGGATATCTGTTTGAACTTGAGAAAAGAGGCTATGTAAAGGCGGGGCCGTACACCCCGGAGGCGGCCTCTGAGCACCCTGAAGCAGGTATCCATACGATAGTCACACTGACCCCACATTTTCGTGTTCTTGTTTACTATAACATTTTACTATTTACAGATGCAAATTGTTATATACTATAACATTTTACTATTTACAGATGCAAATTGTTGTTTTTTAGGCCACAAAGCTTACAGTGAATTCAGATTGTCAGATACATTAACATGTAGTCTATGGAATGACATTTAAGCCAATATTAAATAAATAAATACATAAATGAATAAATATGCTTATGAAATAAATAAATATGGATATGAAATAAATCCGGAAATAAATAAAGGGAATAATGAGGCAATACATATATAAATACATTTAAATATAAATATATAAATGAGTCAATATTGTTCAATAAATAAATAAATAGGGTTTTATTTAAAAAATGACGTTTTTTCAAAGGACAACTTTTTTTTATTGTAGGTGAATTTTATTTAATAATTCCACATTTATTTATTTCAGGGGACTTTTATTTCATAATGCCACATTTATTTATTTCATGGGACTTTTATTTCATAATGCCACATTTATTTCCATTTCTTACATTCAAATGAATGGGGCGCCGCTCAAACAGTGACAGACTTCGTCATCCATGTCTATATTTTGAAGAGCATTTATCCACCCGAGTATTTCTAAAAAGTCTTCAATACTGGTCAAAATAGTATCTGCTGATAAACCATTTTGATCTGCTAACTAAGGACAGCATGGTATCTCGGAGACCACCGATGTCCACCATGTTGTCCGCACAACAGCTATCCCCGCCATATTTTAATTTGGTCTGAATCTGTGCGATAAACACACCCCATACATTTGAATATAAGAAATGGAAATAAATGTGGCATTCTGAAATAAAAGTCCCCTGAAATAAATAACCGTGGCATTCTGAAATAAAAGTCCCCTGAAATAAATAAATGTGGAAAAAAGTAGTATTTTTTAAAATAAAAACCTATTTATTTATTGAACTATATTGACTCATTTATTTATTTCAGGATTTTTCATATCCATATTTATTTATTTCATAGGCACATTTATTTATTGATTTATTTATTGATTTAATATTTACTGAAACGGCATCCCATAGTAGTGGGTCGGTGGGGGGGGGGGGGGGGGGGGGGGCGGTGTTGATCGTTTATATTTCGGATATAAATGATTTCGGATTTCACATGAACAATAACCCATATCCACGTGAAATGTGATTTCAGTGCGCCAGCTGCACCGTGAGTTCCTCCGCGCGGGAGCGGACGTCCTCCAGACCTTCACCTTCTACGCCAGCGACGACAAGCTGGAAAACCGCGGCAACGCGCCCCGCTTCACCGTGAGGAGCCGCTCCTCTCGCGAGATCAACAGACGCAAGATCACAACCCGCTCGTGTTTTTTGGCTCTAATATATTTCGGTGTATTTTGAAGATTTTGTATTTGTATCCCCCCCCCCCCCCCCCCCAAAAAAAGGGAGGAAGACAGTCGTGTTGTTTCCGTCCACATATATTGATGTGCATTTTTGAAGCATCGCAGCATGAGAAAAGGTTGATGGAAAACCTAAAAAAAAAAGGTTAGGGTTAGGCGATTTGTTTTCCGCTTTTTGAATCCGCTTCTTGAATCCGCTTTTTACACATGGATGGAAAGTATGGAAAGCACGGCTTGTGTTTTTTTCCCCTTTAATTTCTGTTCATAAAGTTTGCTTTGAATCGCAGGGAAAGCAGATTAATGAAGCGGCGTGTGACCTGGCCAGGGAGGTGGCGGACGAGGGGGGCGTCCTGGTGGCTGGGGGGGTCTCGCAGACCCCGTCCTACCTCAGCTGCAGGAGCGAGGATGAGGTCAAGGCCGTCTTCATGAAGCAGGTCGAGGTCTTCGTCCAGAAGAACGTGGACTTCATCATCGCAGAGGTGAAGCAGTGCACGCACGCGCATGCGCGCGCACACTCACAAACAAACAAACTCACTCCCTCGCTCAGAATCCGTAGGCCTACTATATTAGACAGGAAGTTGACTTCATGGAATGGAAATTATTCTGCATATATTCTTTAAACTACATTTGATTGATTTTGATTGATTTTATTGTGCCCTGCTGCACCCTTATAGGTGCCCAGCCCATATAGGCTTATAAGACACTGTTACAAACACACATAATATTTGGCTATTGTACAAAAGTAGGCCCACATTCATTATTCAAGTATATAGATGGACTTAAAATAATGACATAATCATGAACACAAAACAAACAAATCATGAACAAAAAAAACGAACCTATAACTGGTATTGTATGATTGCGTCCAGTACTTTGAGCATGTGGAGGAGGCGGAGTGGGCTGTCCAGGTGCTGAAGACCACAGGGAAGCCTACTGCCGCAACGCTGTGTATCGGACCAGAAGGAGACCTGAATGGAGTCGCCCCCGGAGACTGTGCGGTCAGACTTGTGCGAGCAGGTATGGTGAAAAATACCTGTCTTCTCAAAATCCTTATGCAAGGAATAACCCACGACACTGGGGTGTCCCTTTATTGGAAAATCATGTACGACGACAGATTGGTGATGCCGCCGAGCCCAAGCTGCTCACGACCACTAAAGTACATTATTTTCCAATAATAGGAGTCGTTACACCCTGTCGTGGTTTATTTTGCTATACCAAGGTTCCCAACAATGATGAGAGTTAGTTTCATCTATAACGTGATTGGTGTTTTAAAATATTTTTCCAAAGCGCTTTGACTATATGGTTTTTGCGTTTTCGAGGAAACAAGGACTCAAATTGCCCTCTATTAGGTTAAACGCATGCGTTGCCTGTTACTGTCTTGGGTTACCAGATAATGTCAATCAAACATTCTGGCTACACCCCCCACTGTGATTGTAGCGAGTGGGAGTGGCTTGTGCAAGAGAGCAAAAGCCTGAACAGCAATTTAGCCCCGCCCCTAAATTAAAGTAATGTGTCTACCAGAAGGGTGCCAGAAGATTGAAGAAGAAGAAATAGGAAATGTTGACAGTGGGCAGGGACTTTCTCAAACAGGGTGTTTGGTTTTCCTTTAATAACAACACCATATTTCACTATGAACCAAAGAAAAAACAATTTCCTTAGATTAGGCCTGATCAATTAATCTAAATATTATCGAAACCACAATATTTGTAATTGTAAATGTATAAAACCATTAAGTACTATAGTGCTGCAGAGATGCCCTGGCCTACATTGTTTGTTTTTTCCAGAAAACATGTTTGTTTGGCACAGACCCAAACAAATGTCGCATCATGATTTAAATTTTTTTTTTTTTCAGTGACAATGAAAATTGTGATGCAAAATGATCATTCCCACTAATAGTGAAACATATCAGAATCGCAATAGGCCTGTACGTCAAAATAATCGCAATATGATTTATTTTACCATATCGTTCAGCCCTAGATTAGTAAATGATGAAAGTGTGTAAAATTATTGTGTGATGTTACTTACTATATCCAAAGCCTCAAAATCAAGCCTATTAAAGAGGACTTGTTATCAATCCATTTTTACAGGAGCTGATATAGTGGGTGTCAACTGCCACTTTGACCCAGTGACCGCCGTGAAGACTGTGAAGATGATGAAGGAGGGGGTGGAGAAGGCTGGGCTGAAGGCTCATTATATGGTCCAGCCGCTGGCCTATCATACTCCTGACTGCAAGCGCCAGGGCTTCATCGAGCTTTTTGAATTCCCTTTCAGTAAGTGGTTTCACCGGGTCCTCCACTCCTAAATGTTGCATCTTGTATCAAATCTTTTTCACGTGAAGTACTTCATGTCGCGGTGATACTTGACCCATTACGTTATTCCTATATCCCGCACCCTGGTAGTTCTCTTGGGTTCAGAGCAGGTCCTCACTCCTGAATTTTGTATCTTGTATGAAATCTTTTGAATGTGAAATTGGTAGTAGGGGCTGGACGATATGGCTAAAATCTTCTATCCGGATATAGACCATTTAATATCTCGATACACTTATGCCATATCACGATATTACGATATCTAAGACAAAATCTAAGACGATATTACCTAGTCTCATATCACGTTATTGATATAATACCATATTTTTCAGCCCTTCTTTGAGGCGCATGACTAAAAACCAAAGCAACAGTGGTTGTGTGGACACTAGTCACATTCATGAATCCAGTCTGGACTGTAAATATGAATCGATGTTCACCTTCTTCCTCACAGGCTTGGAGCCGAGGCTGTTGACCCGGTGGGACATTCAAAAATATGCACGCGAGGCCTACGACTCCGGCATCCGCTACATTGGAGGCTGCTGTGGATTTCAGCCGTATCACACACGTGCCCTGGCTGAGGAGTTGGCAGAAGAGCGGGGCTTCTTACCTGCTGCCTCAGAGAAGCACGGCACCTGGGGCAGTGGCCTGGAAATGCACACAAAGCCATGGGTTCGAGCAAGGTACTCGCCTCCGTCTCCCTGCAGCTATATTCTTATCCTAGCTATCCATTATGGTGCACTTGTTCTATTGACATCCTTGCTGTACCGACAGTGATATATTAGTTTCTACTGACAAATGTACTTTGTATGTGCTTTGGACAAAAGCATCTGCTAAATGTAAAATGTAAATATATAGGCTCTTCAAACCTGGCCACTTTTACATTCTTTTTTAAATGTGGGATTTAGATGGATGGATAGATGGATAATACAGATAGACAGACAGACAGACAGAAAGACAGACAGCTAGACAGACAGACTTTTTAAAAGAAAACCTGATGTTATTGGAGAGCACAAATTATGTGTGTCCTGCGGTTACCGATGGTTAACCACAGGACAACTCAAATAAGGCTGGGCAATATACCGATATTATATCGATATCGTGATATGAGACTAGATATCGTCTTAGATTCTGGATACCATCATATCGTGAAATGGTGTGAAGTGTTGTCTTTTCCTGGTTTTAAAAGCTGCATTACAGTAAAGTGATGGAAAAATATGATACTAATCAGTACTTCTCAAGTATTTCATTCACACAGGAGTGTACAAAAATAGGCTTTACCATGTGGTTATTTTAAAAGGACTATTTATTTATTGAATTACCAGAAAACATGCTATCGTGATATACATCGTTATCAAGATATTAAATTACCTTTATCGGGATAGAATATTTGCCCAGCCCTGAAACCTTTCCAATCACATCCTTATTATTTGGATTTGTATACTTATTTATTTTATTTCGTGTCAGGGCTCGTCGTGAGTACTGGGAGAAGCTAAAGCCGGCGTCAGGGCGTCCCTGCTGCCCCTCCATGTCATTCCCCGACGAATGGGGCGTAACCAAGGGCGACGCCGAGCTCATGCAGCAGAAGGAGTCCACCACTCAGGACCAGCTGAAGGTCCTGTTTGAGAAGTCGGCGACCAATCAGTGAGCATGTTCTGTTGGGGGTGGAGTGGAGGGAAAAGACACCCCTCTGTGGTGGGAGAACATGTCAGAGAAGAAACATCAGAATAGCATTTTATTACAGACATAGAAATGAATTTACATTCCTTGCAATATTAAAGCCTGGCACTGTCTTGCCTGTCACTATGTCTATGAAAGAGACACTAGCGCCGTGTGTTCATAGATTTGCTGTTATTAGTGACCTTATGCATTGATGATTTGTGAGGAATTCACAGCTCTTTTAATCTGCCTGTTTTAGCCTGTGCTAAGGTTTTCATGTGCTTCGGACTGCTTCACCAAGCCTTACATACCACTACCTGTGTTCTGAGCAGCAGTTCATCATGCATCAGTGAATGATGGCCAAATCAATAAAGTTTTTCAAAAATGTTGCAAGCATGTCCATTTTTTATTTATTTAAGTATTTAAGCTGTTACAGTTGTCACTGACATACGATTTATAGTAAACCAAAAATGTTAAAGTATATGTACTTTATCAACCAGTAAATACAAACAATAAAATCTTTCAGGTCAGTCACCGTTCTATCCCATGTTTTAAAAAACCGCAACTTGGACAAAAGTAGCGCAGTATATGTAGAGATGTGTTTTTATAAAGACATATATATTAATATATTAATGGGTTGGATATTGGGTAATTTACTTACTTGAAATGTGTTGTTTACTGTACCGCTCACTGTAGCGCTACCTTGAAAATGGCGCCTCGGTGACGTCATACACAATACATACGCGTAACTGACAAAAACCGATAAAACATTTTATATTACACAGACTGCTACAATTAAACAAGTTAACCCTATTTCTAAAACGATAACCATATGCTAAGATATGATCAACCCAATGGTTGTTTTCAATTTATATACGTTTGAGATATCGCTAGGGTAGAGTTGCGCAAGCGAGGGATTACCCAGGATGCATTGCATGTTTAATATGCTAGATTTGGTCATTTATCGTTGTTTTTTGTTGTATAAATCATTTAAATGTTATGCGTAGGTTCTGGAAGTTGTCGATTAATGTTATTCGATTATATTTGTGCCATTTCTACAGTTTGTAAAATATATTTTTTTCACAACCATGACCGAGGAGAGTAGTTCATCAAGTGAGGTAGCGATTTATTATAGACGTTAACGTGAGCCAGGTCGCAGCTCTGCGGCGCTGCGAAGAAACCTGGTTGTCATAGTGACGGTGTCAGACTTTAAGTTTTACGTAACAGTTTATTTGAGTTATAACTTCCTTTATTTCCAACCGGCATCAGCGAGCTCCTGGAGCCCGCAGCGGCTCCGACTCCGGCATGCAGCTACAGCAGTGCAGGATGAGATTAATCACAATGGAACTGGCCAGTAGGGCCGACCGACACACGTCACACATTTCAAGTTGCTACTTGCTAACCAAACTGTTTGGGCCGACTGACCGACACACATCACACGTTTTAAGTTGTTTATTGGTAATTCAACTGCAACTGGCAGTTTTGGCTGACCGACTGACACACGCCAAGCGTCACATGTTTCATGTATCTAATTGCTAATCAAACTGCTAATCAAACCGATGCAGTCACTCTGGTAATTATATTTGGCAGTGGCTCAGGGGAACTGCACACATAACAAGATGGAGTGAGACAGGTGAAACTGAGGAATAATAAGTTCAACGAAGATGTGGCTGTCCCACTTCAGACTTCTGGAGAGGGTGATCCCCAGACCTCCACATTGACCACAGATCGACAAGGGGGGGGCCAGGCCAAAGGGACCAAACGACCGTTTATTTTGCACCCTAATTCATGTTTTTGACTGTCTTGTTTTATGTAACATTAACACGTTTGTTTTGTCAGCTTTCTAATTTTAGGAATTAGAGGAGAAGAAGAAGATTGAATGAAGCGACTGACCGACAGTAGAAGTGGCTTTTCTCTCTTATTTGCAACCCTTTACTGTGTTATTATAGGCCCACAAGGAGTGGAGGTTGAAGGAGATGGAAGGAGGTGTTTTGGTCAATCCCACAACGAACATAAGACCAACCAGAGCAGTCTGTCCCTGGGGGTCCAAAGGGGCCTGTTAACTGGAAGGAAAAACCGCCAGGGCATGATAAGTAGCATGGGCCTCCATCCACCGATCGACCTCCCTCCAACGCGTCGGATTTGCGGTCCACCGACTGGCTGACCGACCAATGACCAACTGACCAACCAACCTGGGTAAGAAGAAGCATTAGACGAAGACGGGTTGGAAGAAGACCAGAAGAAGACTGGAAGAACCGACCGACGAGATGGAGGTGGATTTCTACAAACTCCCTTCTGCCTGTCGCCCCTTGGTGACCAGTGGAATGTGGAGGTCTGGGGATCGCCCTCTCCAGAAGTCTAAAGGGGGACAGCCATATTTCCGTTGACATCTGCATCCTGGCATGGAAGAAGCGACCTACAAAGCGGCCAACCGACCGAAGGTTGCGGCAGACCCCTCTCACCCCTGCCATACAGTCTCATTTACAGGTTGCCTTGTTTTTTTGCACTTTGCTTATCTTTGCACCTTTGAACATTCTCCCTCCACTGACCTTCCTTTAGTACCTGCCCGGCCAAAACTGCATGGGGAGCGGCACCTCTTGGCCTTAGGCCCAAACCTCGGCTTTTCTCTCTTTTTTGCAGTCCTTTACTGTGTTATTATTATAGGCCCACAACTCGCGACCATTTAAGGGAAGGTGAACTGCACTCTGCTTTTCCCTCTTATTTGCAATCCTTTACTTAGGCCCACAACTCGTGGCCATTTAAGGGAGGTTGGGAAGGTTCTTATAATGGATGGAGGTGGAAAGGGTTCCTTGGTCTAGGCACCAACCAGACCCGTCTGGCCCTGGGTCTAAAGTGGTTAGTTAACTGGTAGGGAAAACCAGCCAGGGCACGATGAGTAGCCTGGACCTCCATCCACTGATGGGACCTTCCTAATTCTCCATCGACCTCCCTCCAACGCATCGCTCTTGTGGTCGACGACCGACCAACTGACCAATCGGTCAGTAAATTGTAACAGCACCACACATCGGTGGCTCAGGTGAACTGCACTCTGCTTTTCCCTCTTATTTGCAATCCTTTACTTAGGCCCACAACTTGTGGCCATTTAAGGGAGGTTGCGAAGGTTCTTATAGTGGATGGAGGTGGAAAGGATTCCTTGGTCTAGACACCAACCAGACCCGTCTGGCCCTGGGTCTAAAGTGGTTAGTTAACTGGTAGGGAAAACCAGCCAGGGCACGATGAGTAGCCTGGACCTCCATCCACTGATGGGACCTTCCTAAACCTCCATCGACCTCCCTCCAACGCATCGCTCTTGTGGTCGACGACCGACCAACTGACCAATCGGTCAGTAAATTGTAACAGCACCACACATCGGTGGCTCAGGTGAACTGCACTCTGCTTTCCCCTCTTATTTGCAATCCTTTACTTAGGCCCACAACTCGTGGCCATTTAAGGGAGGTTGGGAAGGTTCTTATAATGGATGGAGGTGGAAACGGTTCCTTGGTCTAGGCACCAACCAGACCCGTCTGGCCCTGGGTCTAAAGTGGTTAGTTAACTGGTAGGGAAAACCAGCCAGGGCACGATGAGTAGCCTGGACCTCCATCCACTGATGGGACCTTCCTAATTCTCCATCGACCTCCCTCCAACGCATCGCTCTTGTGGTCGATGACCGACCAACTGACCAATCGGTCAGTAAATTGTAACAGCACCACACATCGGTGGCTCAGGTGAACCGCAATGTTGTCTCTGTCTTATGGTGTTGCTGGGATCATGACTGGACATCCGGCCACTGCACTGGACGTCCGGCCACTGCACACTTATGGCACCCATTGCACTCCTAACCATCCCTAGAAGGAGGGATCCCCCACTCTGCGTGCCTTCTCAAGATTTCTTCCTGAAATTTCAGGGAGTTTTTTCTTGCCCTTTGGGGGGCTGGGGTTAGGGGGTGTCGTAAAATGTGTGGCCTGTGAAGCCCTTAGTGACTGTAACTGTGTTATTAAGGGCTATACAAATAAAATTGACTAGACTTGACTTAATTGGTCCATATTACGCACCAACCAGGCCCGTCTGTGTCCCTGGATCCAAAGTGGACAGTTATTGTCCACTGTTTTCTCTTTCAAAGAGAAAACAAGCTAGGGCATGAGTAGCCTGGACCTCCCACCACTAATGGGACCTTCTGTGACATCCATTGACCTCCCTCAAACGCATTGCTCTTGTGGTCTACCGCCCGACCGACCTGGGTTAGAAGAAGGAAAAGTCACCTCTTACCGTGAATCCATGTGAGAACTGTAAAACCAGGAGTCCCATAACCAGTCGTGTTGAACACACTTGTCATGATCTGGCTCTGAGAGTCATGGCAAAAAGGGAGTCCACACCATGTACGTCTGTTACACAATTCTTTATTAAGTCAAGTTAAACCAAATTAGACCAAATTAAACAATCGTAAATGATTTAAAGTTATAGAGTGTGTAGAAGCAGTGGTATAGAGTGTGCATGAGTGAAAAGTGTGAGTGTGCAAGTGTTGATAGTGTAAAACAAAAGCAAAGGACAACCTAAGGCATAAAGCTAAAACAAGCTAACACAAGCTAAGCTAAACCAAGCCAAACCAAACCAGACCAAACTGGGGACAGAGGAGCCCAGCACCGGGCAGAGCCGGAGAGGGATCAGAAAAGACTGAGCACCTGGCTGCGGTGGCATATATACTCTACTCCAAAACAATATAATAAGAAACACCTGCAGACAATAACCACACCCAGAGAAGGGGAGGAGAAAGAAATAGACCACACCCGGGAGAGGAGAAAGAAGGGACACACAGATGCCCCCCCCCCCCCCCCCGTTAAGATGGGGGCCCGAAAGGGATCCCCACAACATTATCCCCAATCAGACACCTCTATCAAAGAAACACAAAGACTGCCTTAAAGCAGCATGCATCTATTCTACGGGGGCACGTGAAAGGGCATCAGCCGCAACATTATCTTTACCTCTGATATGCTTAATATCCAAACCATGGGACTGAAGAAACAAAGTCCACCTCATCAAACGACAGTTTGGACAACTCAATGAACACAGAAAAGAGGGATTGTGGTCAGTATAGACCACAACTGGACTCACTCCAGATCCGACATACACCTCAAAATGTTTTAGGCCCCAGACCAAGGCCAACGCTTCCTTCTCAATTGTTGAATAGTTGAGCATTAAACTTCTTGGAGAAGTAGCATACTGGCCTGTCAACCCCCTCTGATACCTGCAACAACACAGCACCAGCTCCAACAAGACTAGCATCAACTTCTAGTTTAAAAGGCTGATCCAGGCGTGGTGCAGCAAGAACTGGGGCAGCACACAACAAAGTTTTCACATTTTCAAATGCCAGCTGGCACTGAGCAGACCACACAAACTTAGCATTCACTTTCAGCAAGTCTGTTAAAGGTGCAACCACTGTTGAGAAGTTTTTAGCCAACCATACCCAAGAACCGCATAAGATCCTTTTTGGTAGTAGGAACATGATACTGCATGACTGCCTGAACCTTTGCGTCAACTGGACGAACCTGCCCCTGTCCAACCACCCGGCCCAAATAAGCCACTGTCACCCTGACAAACTCACACTTTGCCAGGTTGACGGTGAGCTGTGCCTCAGCCACGTGACTAAAGAGAGCACCAATATGCTGGATGTGATCTTCCCAGGTGTTGCTAAACACAACATCATCCAGGTAAACTGCACACCCATCAAGACCTGCCACCACCAGGTTCATGAGGCACTGAAATGATATAGCATGTTTATTGGTAATTCAATAAATAAAGTCTATATAAAAAAAAACACATGGTAAAGCCTATTTTGTATGCTCCTGTGTGAATTTAATACTTGACAAATGAAAAGTATGTATTTTCTTGTTATTTTTATCACTTTACTGTAATGCAGCCTTTAAAACAAGGAAAAGACAGCATGCCATGTCACGATATTATGATATCCAAAATCTAAGACGATATTACCTAGTCTCATATCACGTTATCGATATAATAACAACATATTGCCCAGCCCTATAATGGTACATAATGCCGCTGACCGTGGTAGTTTTCACAATATGAACCAATATGACTTAAACATGGCCTTCAGGGACATCCTCAGAAAAAGAAAGAAAGAAAATGTTATTAAAATATTTTTAAAATATTTATTATTATTTTAGTTTTGTTCTTCAAATATGTATTTAATAGCTTCTCAAAATAGTGGGGTCTTTCATAAATTAGTGCTCTTTACTGTCACAACCTGTATCAGTCTAGTCCAATATTTTATCCATATTTATTACTTGTAATAAAGAGATTATTGTGGGACTAACCTATTTTCCTTTTAGTTTCTTTGCAGCCATTTCTCTTTCCCTACAGCAAACTAAATAAACATTTTGTCTGCCGAATGCACAATGTTATTGGGGAGCACAGATTATGTGTGCGTTACGGGTTGTGTGCCCTTTTGTGAAAGGACTTTAGTGTGTTGCTGCGCTTGTGACTGGACGCTTGGCCACCCCACTCACTGGCCAGCACCAAATCATCATGGAAAATACTAATTTTCCCTTTTTTTTGTACTTTAAATGTTGTCTTGTAATACTACGTATGTCAATTATGGCACCCATAGCACTCCTAACCATCCCTGGAAGCAGGGATCCCCCACTCTGCGTTCCTTCTCAACGTTTCTTCCTTGATAATTAAAGTTTTTTTCTTGCCCTTTGGGGTGGCTAGGGTTAGATGGTGTCAACAATATAATATAGCCTGTGAAGCCCTTTGAGACTGGAACTGTGATTAAGGTCTATACAAACAAAATTGACCTGACTTGACTTGACTAGGACAATGTAACAGTGGGGCACATGGGTTGAAGAGGGAGAGGGAACGACGTGTAGCACAGAACCGCAGGTCCTGGACCCGTGGGGTAATCCACAGACTGTGTTGTCCTGCGGTTACCGATGGTTAACCACAGGACAACTCAAACAAGGCTGGGCAATATACCCATATTATATCGATATCGTGATATGAGACTAGATATCGTCTTAGATTCTGGATACCGTCTATACAAATGGTGTGAAGTGTTGTCTTTTCCTGGTTTTAAAGGGTGCATTACAGTGAAATTATGAAAATGTGAAAGTATTTCATTCACACAGGAGTATACAAAAATAGGCTTTACCATGTGGTTATTCTAAATGGACTATTTATTTATTGAATTACCAGAAAACATGCTATATTGTGATATACATCGTTATCAAGATATTAAATGACCTTTATCGGGATAGAATATTTGCCCAGCCCTGAAACCTTTCCAATCACATCCTTATTATTTGGATTTGTATACTTATTTATTTTATTTCGTGTCAGGGCTCGTCGTGAGTACTGGGAGAAGCTACAGCCGGCGTCTGGGAGTCCCTTCTGTCCCTCCATGTCGTTCTCCGACGAATGGGGCGTAACCAAGGGCGACGCCGAGCTCATGCAGCAGAAGGAGTCCACCACTCAGGACCAGCTGAAGGTCCTGTTTGAGAAGTCGGCGACCAATCAGTGAGCATGTTCTGTTGGGGGTGGAGTGGAGGGAAAAGACACCCCTCTGTGGTGGGAGAACATGTCAGAGAAGAAACATCAGAATAGCATTTTATTACAGACATAGAAATGAATTTACATTCCTTGCAATATTAAAGCCTGGCACTGTCTTGCCTGTCACTATGTCTATGAAAGAGACACTAGCGCCGTGTGTTCATAGATTTGCTCTTATTTGAGTGACCTGATGCATTGATAATTTGTGAGGAATTCACAGCTCTTTTAATCTGCCGGTTTTAGCCTGTGCTAAGGTTTTCATGTGCTTCGGACTGCTTCACCAAGCCTTACATACCACTACCTGTGTTCTGAGCAGCAGTTCATCATGCATCAGTGAATGATGGCCAAATCAAGTTTGGCCATCGTTAAGCAAATTAAGTTTTTCAAAAATGTTGCAAGCATGTCCATTTTTTATTTATTTAGGTATTAGGTAAGATTTATAGTAAACCAGACTAAAGTGTGTTATGTTTCCTTATAAAGTAGAGACCAGCTCCCTTTAGGCTATACGTTCCTGGCACACACACCTAAAATATTGTCCAATAAATGTGCAATGTCCCTGTAACAACAGTGATCATTCTTGTATAATTAGGCCTACACAGCTTTTAACAATCATAAACTGTCGACAGTGTTGGAACGTATTCACTTTTCACTTTCAAAAAATACTTGGCAGGTGATTGGATGAACCCTCTCTTTCACCGTCTATCACTGGCTAACTCCAACCAACCAGCGAAACGAAAACGAAAACGAAACATATATCTCGCTGTCGTCACACCTGAACCACTTGGCTGCCCGCCAGTAGTTCCTTTGATTGGCTTGGACACCGACCTCCAGAGAGAAGCAGAATGAACATAAGACCTTAAACAATTTTTAGAGAAATACATCTATTGGTTTTGTGTGTAAGCATCTAAGCAGTTGGTGCTATTCGCGGTAATTTGAGTATGAGTATAAGTACAGCAGGTAGAGGAGATAAAGAGGCTATGGACATCAGGTAGAGGAGTTAAAGAGGCGTCAGATGGCCTGGGTTGCAGCGGTACGACGCAGGAACAACAAACACTTTCGCTGAGACATCTCTTCATGTTTGTTTGCTCTCAGCATTTTCATAAAGGTAGGCAGGAGAGTTTTTATGGCTCATGTAACGTGACAAAATGTGCTGGTTTTCTGTCTTCTGAAGTAGCTAGTGTTTAAAGTTATATCCATGCATTGTTTTGGATTAGCCACACTAGTAACGTTAAACGACACACAGGGAGGGTATCAGAAACAAGTTTATCTGGTCTTGACTGTAAAATGTCACAGAATCGTCCGATGTTATGTAGCTAGCTACAAAAAAACCCGTCATGTCATTGCAGGTCAACCTGCGTACGAGATGTTGGAGACTGACCCAGATTGGGCACCATCTCTACATCTGGGCCACACAGACACTGCACTCTTTGCAAGACGAAGTAAGCGGCAGCAGCTAAGGAGAAACACGCTGCAAGCAGCTGAGACGAGGGCCTACCTTCCTGGAAAAAGACTGGAAGTGTTTATCAGAAGTATAACATCTATAAAGTATTGGACTGTACCCGCAGTTGAATGTTCCCTGTCAGTGTTTTATTGTTGTGCACATTTTGAATACTTTATATACCTTTGGATGGTTTAAGATTTTTCGAACTGCATGTGACTGGGATTGTTTATCAGAGGTATAAAATCTTAAAAAGAACTATACCACTTTTTTGGATATAATTGTCACTGTTTATTGTGCGGCCACAAACCAATGTCCAACTACAGTTTAAGAATACATTGTGTGCTGATGCATGATGTTATGCATTTTAGAACTGCATTTTAGAATTTACCCAGTCTTGCCTGAACTGACAATAAAGTATCAAAAATGTCTTGTTCTTGATTATTTCCTTGTCATCAACCATGTGACAGCCAAATGAAGTTTGTAAACCAAATGTCGTGCACACAAGATAAGGTTTAAATGTCATGTAGACAACTTTTTTGCTTTACCGTATCAATATGAATTAAATGTTGATTGCACAGTGTAATGGCTACAGAATAATGAATCAGCGTTTAGATTGGTTCCCTTAGCTTTCCTATAAGCCTCGCTTTCACTATGCAGCTCTGTCTGCCACCGGGTACGACCTCCCGGGAAAAATGACAGCTCACTTTACAGCACAAAGAAAACGTGTCAACCATTGCATGTGCAACCGAACCAGGAGGAATAGCGCTTTACCCAGTAGCTATCAGTAGCTATCACCATTAGCTATCACCCTTAACTATCCCCATTAACTATCCCCAGGAGTGGAAATGGCGGGCGGTGGAACAACCGAAGTGAAGCCAGTCTGGCTGTGGTGTAAGTCAGATGTTGACAACTACCTGCAATAGTGCATACTGTGCAAATCATTGGTGGAAGGTAACAAAGTACGTAACCAAGTACTGTAATTAAGTAAAATGTTCAAGTATTGTTGTGATGTTCTTTGAGGAAGAAGGCCGCCGACACAGGATCGCTTTTAACTCACTTTATTTGTTTAGCTTTAGGTCTACTATCTATGAAGCAAATGGAGGGGTATTGTATAGGTCACGCGTGGAGTGACCCTTAGCTGGATATCTAACAGATATATATATATATATCTAACCTC
This sequence comes from Merluccius polli, assembly GCA_030340625.1. Lineage (NCBI taxonomy): Eukaryota > Metazoa > Chordata > Actinopteri > Gadiformes > Merlucciidae > Merluccius > Merluccius polli. The sequence continues at coordinate 171,794 of JAOPHQ010004000.1, forward strand.
TAGGGTTTCTGCTTCCCCGCTGCTCGTGTGGTTTGGTAGTACCTGGGCAGGCGTGGCCTCTATGACGCATAATATGCTCTGATTGGCTAGTGTTGAGCGCCCGCCCCCAGTGTATTATGTGTGCTGCCATCTGGTGGCCAGGTGCAGTTAATACAGCTTATATATTTGTTCCTGTTCCCTTGTGGCTATGTGAGGATATTACAGTCTGTTGATACATATGCTGTTATTTATTCGTCACAGTATCTGTACTTTATCAACCACTAAATACAAACATTAAAACGTTTCAGGTCAGTCAGCTTTCTATCACATGTTTTAAGAACAAATGTGTCAATGACAATGGATGCTGTACTAGTGTGAAGGAGTGCTATGCATAACGTAAACCAAAAACAAGTAACATGAGCAGCATCCCCAAGAAACACAACATGGACCACTAGAAATGGCTCTGCTAGGCAGTGAAATGTCCGTGGGCTTCAAGGGATTTATAGTTTATGAACTGATCACAGGTAAACAAGATAGTTGGTAATATTGTTATATTGTGGAGTGTGTGTTGTTGATGGCTGGTTTACAGCCTCACCTGGCCTGAGTCAGACTGATTGGACTCTGGCTGGGTGGGGCTGCACACCTGTGGTGCAGAGCAATCATGGCACCCAGGATAAACCAGCTATCAACACACACACTCAGGAGAGAGCCACTGTCATGACAGTTGTACCATCAGCTCGGCGAATACCACCAGCCTTAAACTCCAAATAAACATCTTGAATATCTACCCGTGTCCTGTGTCGGAGGGCCCCAAGAGAAGCCACTTAGGTGGCGTGTGGTGAGGGCAAACCCTGCCACATATATAATGACAGTCCGTGGAAACATTAAACACAAACCCATTAAATCATTTTCTTGCATTATAATTTGATGGCTTCACCTCTTTTTTTGTCATGTAGTATGAAAAAAAAAACATAATCATTACTTAAAAACATGAAATTAATAGTCACAATAACATGACTGGTAAATAATATTTTCTATTTTGATTATATGATTGATTTATTATGTGTATTTTAGACATGTTACAACCGTCCCTGACATGTGTTACAACCGTCCCTGTACACTGGGACGGTTGTAACAGTGGAAAGACTTTATTAAAAGCAATTTTGCAACCTGTACATATATATACATAAAGCCACTTAAATACATTATTTCAGCAGCTGACAGATTGAAGTTTATAATATAACAAATTGGTTATTCCAGTGTAAATGGTTTTTGATGTATTGCTAAAAATTGCAAAAAGTGTTACAACTGTCCCTGGTCTCCCCTACACTACATCACCAGTAGCATGTAAGGTCCCATTAGTGGTGGGAGGTCCAGGCTACTCATGCCCTAGCTTGTTTTCTCTTTGAAAGAGAAAACAGTGGACATTAACTGTCCACTTTGGATCCAGGGACACAGACGGGCCTGGTTGGTGCGTATATGGACCAATTAAGTCAAGTCAAGTCTAGACATTTTTATTTGTATAGCCCTTAATAACACAGTTACAGTCACTAAGGGCTTCACAGGCCACACATTTTACGACACCCCCTAACCCCAGCCCCCCAAAGGGCAAGAAAAAACTCCCTGAAATTTCAGGAAGAAATCTTGAGAAGGCACGCATCCTTCTAGGGATGGTTAGGAGTGCAATGGGTGCCATAAGTGTGCAGTGGCCGGACATCCAGTGCAGTGGCCGAACGTCCAGTGCAGTGGCCGGACATCCAGTGCAGTGGCCGGACATCCAGTGCAGTGACCGGACGTCCAGTGCAGTGGCAACACCCTAAGACAGAGACAACATTGCGGTTAGATGGTACACACACAGACACACACACACAGGGTAGGCTAGTGCTGGCTAACAGAGTGACAGACAGAGGCAATTAACCTCCATCCATTGCTAGGACCTTCCCGACCTGCCTCGAATGACTGGAGTTGTGGGCCTATAATAACACAGTAAATGATTGCAAAGAAGATAGAAAGGCCAGGGACCTTGGCTGAGGAAGCCAATACCTTTGGTTGGTAATTCCAGTCTTCTTCTGGTATTCTTCCAACCCATCTTCGTCTAATTCTTCTAACCCAGGTCGGTTGGCCATTTGGTCGGTCGGTCGGTCAGCCGGTCGGTCAGTTGACCACAAGAGCGACGCGTTGGAGGGAGGTCAATGGATGTTGAGGAAGGTCCCATCAGTGGATGGAGGCCCAGGCTACTCATCATGCCCTGGCGGTTTTTCCTTCCAGTTAACAGGCCCCTTTGGACCCCCAGGGACACAGATGGACCTTGTTGGTGCGTATGACCAGTCAACCTCCATCCGCTGCTAGGACCTTCCCGACCTCCCTCGAATGGCCGCGAGTTGTGGGCCTAAGTAAAGGATTGCAAATAAGAGGGAAAAGCAGAGTGCAGTTCACCTGAGCCACCGATGTGTGGTGCTGTTACAACTGACCGATTGGTCAGTTGGTCGGTCGTCGACCACAAGAGCGATGCGTTGGAGGGAGGTCGATGGAGGTTGAGGAAGGTCCCATCAGTGGACGGAGGCCCAGGCTACTCATTATACCCTGGCTGGTTTTCCCTACCAGTTAACTGACCTCTTCAGACCCAGGGATCGACGGGTCTAGTTGGTGCATAGACCAAGGAACCCCTTTCATCTCCATCCACTATAAGAACCTTCCCAACCTCCCTTCAATGGCCACGAGTTGTGGGCCTAAGTAAAGGATTGCAAATAAGAGGGAAAAGCAGAGTGCAGTTCACCTGAGCCACCGATGTGTGGTGCTGTTACAATTTACTGACCGATTGGTCAGTTGGTCGGTCGTCGAACACAATAGCGACGAGATGGAGGGAGGTCGATGGAGGTTGAGGAAGGTCCCATCAGTGGACAGAGGCCCAGGCTACTCAAGATACCCTGGCTGGTTTTCCCTACCAGTTAACTGACCACTTCAGACCCAGGGACCGACGGGTCTAGTTGGTGCATAGACCAAGGAACCCCTTTCATCTCCATCCACTACTGTATAAGAACCTTCCCAACCTCCCTTAAATGGCCACGAGTTGTGGGCCTAAGTAAAGGATTGCAAATAAGAGGGAAAAGCAGAGTGCAGTTCACCTGAGCCACCGATGTGTGGTGCTGTTACAATTTACTGACCGATTGGTCAGTTGGTCGGTCGTCGACCACAAGAGCGATGTGTTGGAGGGAGGTCGATGGAGGATTAGGAAGGTCCCATCAGTGAAAGGAGGTCCAGGCTACTCATCGTGCCCTGGCTGGTTTTCCCTACCAGTTAACTAACCACTTTAGACCCAGGGCCAGACGGGTCTGGTTGGTGCCTAGACCAAGGAACCCTTTCCACCTCCATCCACTATAAGAACCTTCCCAACCTCCCTCAAATGGCCGCGAGGTGTTGGCCTCAGTTAAGGATGGCAAATAAGAGGGAAAAGCAGTGGAGGGGGGGGGGGGGGGGGGGGTAGAATGTCCATGTGCAAAGATAAACAATGTGCAAAATAACATAGCAACCGTTACAGGAGTCTGTACGACAACTTCCTGGTCAGTTATTCCAATCTTTTTCCAACCAGGTCGGTTGGTCAGTCAGTTGGCCGATTGGTTGGTCGGTCGATCGCCCGACCGCCTGTGACCCTGGGTCCACTTTGGGTCCAAGGACACAGACGGGCTTGGTTGTTGCGTATATTGACCTTCCCGACCTCCCTCGAATGACTGCGAGTTCTCATTCGGTCAGTTGGTCGGCTGGTTTGCTTTTCAAGTTAGCTGCCCACTTTGGACCCAGGGACACAGATGGGGCTGGTTGGTGAGTATATAGATCAATCAACCTCCTTCAGCTGCTAGGATTTTCCCCGACCTCCCTCGAATGACCATGAGTTGTGGGTCTATAATAACCCAGTTGTATGACCATAACCCAGTTGCACAGACCTTGCATGGACCGAAACTTGTTTGATATGTGTGTTCAGCACGAATGCTTGGGTTATGGGACTCCTGGTGTTAGACAGTTCTCACGTGGATCCACAGTAAGAGAGGACTATTCCTTCTTCTAACCCCGTCAGTCGGTCGGTAGACCGCAAGAGTAATGCATTGGAGGGAGGTGAATGGATGTCGAGGAAGGTCCCATCAGTGGTGGGAGGTCCAGGCTATTCATCATGCCCTGGCTTGCTTTTCTTCTTCTGGTCTTCTTCCAACCTGTCTTCGTCTAACGCTTCTTCTAACCCAGGTCGGTTGGTCATTTGGTCGGTCAGCCGGTCGGTCAGTCAGTCAACCCCAAGAGCGACGCGTTGGAGGGAGGTCGATGGATGTTGAGGAATGTCCCATCAGTAAATGGAGGCCCAGGCTACTCATCCTGCGCTGGCAGGTTTTCCCTTCAAGTTTGCTGTCCACTTTGGAACCAGGAACACAGACGGGCCTGGTTGGTGCGTATATTTACCAATTAACCTCCATCCGCTGCTAGGACATGCCCCGACCTCCCTCAAATGGCCGCGAGGTGTTGGCCTCAGTTACGGATGGCAAATAAGAGGGAAAAGCAGTGGAGGGGGGGGGGGGGGGGGGGGGGTAGAATGTCCATGTGCAAAGATAAACAATGTGCAAAATAACATAGCAACCGTTACAGGAGTCTGTACGACAACTTCCTGGTCAGTTATTCCAATCTTTTTCCAACCAGGTTGGTTGGTCAGTCAGTTGGCCGATTGGTTGGTCGGTCGATCGCCCGACCGCCTGTGACCCTGGTTCACTTTGGGTCCAAAGACACAGACGGGCTTGGTTGTTGCGTATATTGACCTTCCCGACCTCCCTCGAATGACTGCGAGTTCTCATTCGGTCAGTTGGTCGGCTGGTTTGCTTTTCAAGTTAGCTGCCCACTTTGGACCCAGGGACACAGATGGGGCTGGTTGGTGAGTATATAGATCAATCAACCTCCTTCGGCTGCTAGGATTTTCCCCGACCTCCCTCGAATGACCGTGAGTTGTGGGTCTATAATAACCCAGTTGTATGACCATAACCCAGTTGCACAGACCTTGCATGGACCGAAACTTGTTTGATGTGTGTGTTCAGCACGAATGCTTGGGTTATGGGACTCCTGGTGTTAGACAGTTCTCACGTGGATCCACAGTAAGAGAGGACTATTCCTTCTTCTAACCCCGTCAGTCGGTCGGTAGACCGCAAGAGTAATGCATTGGAGGGAGGTGAATGGATGTCGAGGAAGGTCCCATCAGTGGTGGGAGGTCCAGGCTACTCATCATGCCCTGGCTTGCTTTTCTTCTTCTGGTCTTCTTCCAACCTGTCTTCGTCTAACGCTTCTTCTAACCCAGGTCGGTTGGTCGTTTGGTCGGTCAGCCGGTCGGTCGGTCAGTCAACCCCAAGAGCGACGCGTTGGAGGGAGGTCGATGGATGTTGAGGAATATCTCATCAGTGGATGGAGGCCCAGGCTACTCATCCTGCGCTGGCAGGTTTTCCCTTCAAGTTTGCTGTCCACTTTGGACCCAAGGAAACAGACGGGCTTGGATGGTGCGTATATTGACCAACTAACCTCCATCCGCTGCTAGGACCTTCGCAACCTCCCTCAAATGGCCGCGAGTAGTGGGCCTAAGTAAAGGATTTCAAATAAGAGGGAAAAGCAGTGGAGAGAGGGGGGGGGGGGGGGGGTAGAATGTCCAGGTGCAAAGATAAGTGCAAAGTGCAAAATAACATGGCAACGGAGTCTGTACGGCAGCTTCCTGAAGGTGGCAGCAGGGGTGAGAGGGGTCTGCTGCAACCTTCCCAGCTCTCTTCATACTCCTGTAGTTGCTGGTCAGTTGGTCGGTCCACCGCAAGAGAGACGCGTTGGAGGGAGGTCGATGGAGGTTGAGGAAGGTCCGATCAGTGGATGGAGGTCCAGGCTACTCATCGTGCCCTGGCTGGTTTTCCCTACCAATTAACTGACCACTTTAGACCCCGGGTCTGGTTGGTGCCTAGACCAAGGAACCCTTTCCACCTCCATCCACTATAAGAACCTTCCCAACCTCCCTTAAATGGCCACGAGTTGTGGGCCTAAGTAAAGGATTGCAAATAAGAGGGAAAAGCAGAGTGCAGTTCACTTGAGCCACCGATGTGTGGTTCTGTTACAATTTACTGACCGATTGGTCAGTTGATCGGTCGATGACCACAATAGCGACGCGTTGGAGGGAGGTCGATGGAGGTTTAGGAAGGTCCCATCAGTGGACGGAGGCCCAGGCTACTCATGATGCCCTGGCTGGTTTTCCCTACCAGTTAACTGACCACTTCAGACCCAGGGACAGACGGGTCTAGTTGGTGCATAGACCAAGGAACCCCTTTCATCTCCATCCACTATAAGAACCTTCCCAACCTTAAATGGCCGCAAGTTGTTGGCCTATATGTGGTGCTGTTACAATTTACTGACCGATTGGTCACTTGGCCGGTCGTCGACCACAAGAGCGACACGTTGGAGGGAGGTTGATGGAGGTTTAGGAAGGTCCCATCAGTGGATGGAGGTCCAGGCTACTCATCATGCCCTGGCTAGTTTTCCCTACCAGTTAACTAACCACTTTAGACCCAGGGCCAGACGGGTCTGGTTGGTGCCTAGACCAAGGAACCCTTTCCACCTCCATCCACTATAAGAACCTTACCAACCTCCCTTAAATGGCCGCGAGTTGTGGGCCTCTGTGTGGTGCTGTTACAATTTACTGACCGATTGGTCAGTTGGTCAGTCGTCAACCACAAGAGCGATGCGTTGGAGGGAGGTCGATGGAGGATTAGGAAGGTCACATCAGTGAAAGGAGGTCCAGGCTACTCATCGTGCCCTGGCTGGTTCTCCCTACCAGTTAACTAACCACTTTAGACCCAGGGCCAGACGGGTCTGGTTGGTGCCTAGACCAAGGAACCCTTTCCACCTCCATCAACTATAAGAACCTTCCCAACCTCCCTTAAATTGCAGTGAGTTGTGGGCCTAAGTAAAGGATTGCAAATAAGAAGGAAAAGCAGAGTGCAGTTCACCTGAGCCACCAATGTGTGGTGCTGTTATAATTTACTGACCAATTGGTCAGTTGGTCGGTCGTCGACCACAAGAGCGACGCGTTGGAGGGAGGTCGATGGAGGTCTAGGAAGGTCCCATCAGTGAAAGGAGGTCCAGGCTACTCATCGTGCCCTGGCTGGTTTTCCCTACCAGTTAACTAACCACTTCAGACCCAGGGCCAGACGGGTCTGGTTGGTGCCTAGACCAAGGAACCCTTTCCACCTCCATCCACTATAAGAATCTTCCCAATCTCCCTTAAATGGCCGCGAGTTGTGGGCCTATGTGTGGTGCTGTTACAATTTACTGACCGATTGGTCAGTTGGTCAGTCGTCGACCACAAGAGCGATGCGTTGGAGGGAGGTCGATGGAGGTTGAGGAAGGTCCCATCAGTGGATGGAGGCCCAGGCTGCTCATCCTGCGCTAGCAGGTTTTCCCTTCAAGTTTGCTGTCCACTTTGGACCCAAGGAAACAGACGGGCTTGGGTGGTGCGTATATTGACCAACTAACCTCCATCCGCTGCTAGGACCTTCGCAACCTCCCTCAAATGGCCGCGAGTAGTGGGCCTAAGTAAAGGATTTCAAATAAGAGGGAAAAGCAGTGGAGAGAGAGGGGGGGGGGGGGGTAGAATGTCCAGGTGCAAAGATAAGTGCAAAGTGCAAAATAACATGGCAACGGAGTCTGTACGGCAGCTTCCTGAAGGTGGCAGCAGGGGTGAGAGGGGTCTGCTGCAACCTTCCCAGCTCTCTTCATACTCCTGTAGTTGCTGGTCAGTTGGTCGGTCCACCACAAGAGAGACGCGTTGGAGGGAGGTCGATGGAGGTTGAGGAAGGTCCGATCAGTGGATGGAGGTCCAGGCTACTCATCGTGCCCTGGCTGGTTTTCCCTACCAATTAACTGACCACTTTAGACCCCGGGTCTGGTTGGTGCCTAGACCAAGGAACCCTTTCCACCTCCATCCATTATAAGAACCTTCCCAACCTCCCTTAAATGGCCACGAGTTGTGGGCCTAAGTAAAGGATTGCAAATAAGAGGGAAAAGCAGAGTGCAGTTCACTTGAGCCACCGATGTGTGGTTCTGTTACAATTTACTGACCGATTGGTCAGTTGATCGGTTGATGACCACAATAGCGACGCGTTGGAGGGAGGTCGATGGAGGTTTAGGAAGGTCCCATCAGTGGACGGAGGCCCAGGCTACTCATGATGCCCTGGCTGGTTTTCCCTACCAGTTAACTGACCACTTCAGACCCAGGGACAGACGGGTCTAGTTGGTGCATAGACCAAGGAACCCCTTTCATCTCCATCCACTATAAGATCCTTCCCACCCTCCCTTAAATGGCCGCGAGTTGTTTACTGACCGATTGGTCAGTTGGTCAGTCGTCGACCACAAGAGCGATGCGTTGGAGGGAGGTCGATGGAGGATTAGGAAGGTCCCATCAGTGAAAGGAGGTCCAGGCTACTCATCGTGCCCTGGCTGGTTTTCCCTACCAGTTAACTAACCACTTTAGACCCAGGGCCAGACGGGTCTGGTTGGTGTCTAGACCAAGGAACCCTTTCCACCTCCATCAACTATAAGAACCTTCCCAACCTCCCTTAAATTGCAGTGAGTTGTGCGCCTAAGTAAAGGATTGCAAATAAGAGGGAAAAGCAGAGTGCAGTTCACCTGAGCCACCAATGTGTGGTGCTGTTATAATTTACTGACCAATTGGTCAGTTGGTCGGTCGTCGACCACAAGAGCGACGCGTTGGAGGGAGGTCGATGGAGGTTTAGGAAGGTCCCATCAGTGGATGGAGGTCCAGGCTACTCATCGTGCCCTGGCTGGTTTTCCCTACCAGTTAACTAACCACTTTAGACCCAGGGCCAGACGGGTCTGGTTGGTGCCTAGACCAAGGAACCCTTTCCACCTCCATCCACTATAAGAATCTTCCCAATCTCCCTTAAATGGCCGCGAGTTGTGGGCCTATGTGTGGTGCTGTTACAATTTACTGACCGATTGGTCAGTTGGTCAGTCGTCGACCACAAGAGCGACGCGTTGGAGGGAGGTCGATGGAGGTTGAGGAAGGTCCCATCAGTGGATGGAGGCCCAGGCTGCTCATCCTGCGCTAGCAGGTTTTCCCTTCAAGTTTGCTGTCCACTTTGGACCCAAGGAAACAGACGGGCTTGGGTGGTGCGTATATTGACCAACTAACCTCCATCCGCTGCTAGGACCTTCGCAACCTCCCTCAAATGAGCGCGAGTAGTGGGCCTAAGTAAAGGATTTCAAATAAGAGGGAAAAGCAGTGGAGAGAGGGGGGGGGGGGGGTAGAATGTCCAGGTGCAAAGATAAGTGCAAAGTGTTCAATAACATGGCAACGGAGTCTGTACGGCAGCTTCCTGAAGGTGGCAGCAGGGGTGAGAGGGGTCTGCTGCAACCTTCCCAGCTCTCTTCATACTCCTGTAGTTGCTGGTCAGTTGGTCGGTCCACCGCAAGAGAGACGCGTTGGAGGGAGGTCGATGGAGGTTGAGGAAGGTCCGATCAGTGGATGGAGGTCCAGGCTACTCATCGTGCCCTGGCTGGTTTTCCCTACCAATTAACTGACCACTTTAGACCCCGGGTCTGGTTGGTGCCTAGACCAAGGAACCCTTTCCACCTCCATCCATTATAAGAACCTTCCCAACCTCCCTTAAATGGCCACGAGTTGTGGGCCTAAGTAAAGGATTGCAAATAAGAGGGAAAAGCAGAGTGCAGTTCACTTGAGCCACCGATGTGTGGTTCTGTTACAATTTACTGACCGATTGGTCAGTCGGTCAGTCGTCGACCACAAGAGCGATGCGTTGGAGGGAGGTCGATGGAGGATTAGGAAGGTCCCATCAGTGAAAGGAGGTCCAGGCTACTCATCGTGCCCTGGCTGGTTTTCCCTACCAGTTAACTAACCACTTTAGACCCAGGGCCAGACGGGTCTGGTTGGTGTCTAGACCAAGGAACCCTTTCCACCTCCATCAACTATAAGAACCTTCCCAACCTCCCTTAAATTGCAGTGAGTTGTGCGCCTAAGTAAAGGATTGCAAATAAGAGGGAAAAGCAGAGTGCAGTTCACCTGAGCCACCAATGTGTGGTGCTGTTATAATTTACTGACCAATTGGTCAGTTGGTCAGTCGTCGACCACAAGAGCGACGCGTTGGAGGGAGGTCGATGGAGGTTTAGGAAGGTCCCATCAGTGGATGGAGGTCCAGGCTAGTCATCGTGCCCTGGCTGGTTTTCCCTACCAGTTAACTAACCACTTTAGACCCAGGGCCAGACGGGTCTGGTTGGTGCCTAGACCAAGGAACCCTTTCCACCTCCATCCACTATAAGAATCTTCCCAATCTCCCTTAAATGGCCGCGAGTTGTGGGCCTATGTGTGGTGCTGTTACAATTTACTGACCGATTGGTCAGTTGGTCAGTCGTCGACCACAAGAGCGATGCGTTGGAGGGAGGTCGATGGAGGTTGAGGACGGTCCCATCAGTGGATGGAGCTCCAGGCTACTCATGATGCCCTGGCTGGTTTTCCCTACCAGTTAACTGACCACTTCAGACCCAGGGACCGATGGGTCTGGTCTGTGCATTGCCCAAGAAATCTCTTCCATCTCCATCCTCTGATAGGACCTTCCCAACCTCCCTCGAATGGCCGTGAGTTGTGTGCCTAAGTAAAGGATTGCAAGTACGAGGGAAAAGCAGGGAGGGAAACGTCAAAAGGTGCAAAGATAAACAAAGTGCAAAGTAACACGGCAAACGGTAAAGGTAGGTACTGCAGCTTCGGATCACTTATTCCAATGTTACTCTGGTCTTCCTCCAACCAGGTCGATTGGTCAGTCAGCTAAGAATTGGTCTTAGTTTTTTTTTTTTTTTTTTTAGTTACTGTTGAAGAGCCGGGCGACTTTACTTATTGAACTACTCTCCTCGGTCATGGTTGTGAAAAAAAAATACATTTTAAAAATTTAGAAATGGCACAGATATGATCGAAAAACAAATAATCGACAACTTCCATAACCTAAGCATAACATTTAAATGATATATACAACAAAAAACAACGATAAATGACCAAATTTAGAATATTAAACCTGCAATGCATCATGGGTAATCCCCCGATTGCGCAACTACCCTAGCGATATCTCAAATGTATATAAATAGAAAACAACCAATGGGTTGATCATATCTTAGCATGGTTATCATTTTAGAGATATGGTTAACGTGTTTAATTCTAGCAGTCTGTGTAATATAAAATGCTTTATCGGTTTTTGTCAGTTACGCGTACGTATTTTGAGTGACGTCACCGAGGCACCATTTTCAAGGTACCGTAGCGCTACTGTGAGCGTCAACACATTTCAAGTAAGTAAATTACCCAATATCCAACCCATATATATATATATATATATATATATATATATATATATATATATATATATAAAGATAATTACCTTAAAATGTGATTTTATGATATTTTACATTTAATTTGCAATGCACATTGCATAGTTTGCCTTTAATACCAATATCTGCATCTCTATCCCTAACCTTAGCTAGTTTTTAAAATGTAAATGAAACATAGATGCTGGGCGTTACAACCGTCCCAGCATCACCAACCATGTTTTCACAATCATGTGAGTTACCTTGATTGCTAGTTTGACACTTGTTAGCCATTTCTATTTTTAGCTTACAAAACAGTGATTCTAATAATACTTGTTTGAATTCATAGACATTTGGACTTATAACAGTATCCAAAAAAGTACATCATAAAGAAAAGTACTTTTTTTTACCTCAAAAACAACCTTTTGTAGATAATGCCGTCAGGAAGTTTCAAATGTGGCTCCCTTTCTAGCAGGAATGGAGGGACAGTAACCAAGCATGAGCACAGTGAGTGTCTTCACTCTAGGTTATTTCTGATTCAAGGAATTCAAGGTGTAACAACCGTCCCCTGTTACAACTGTCCCTGGTCTCCCCTACTTCTTGTATGCTATACTGGGAGGGTTTAAGGGAAGGTTACATGCTACTGTTGATGTAGTATACTTCTTGTATGCTATACTGGGAGGGTTTAAGGGAAGGTTACATGCTACTGGTGATGTAGTGTACTTCTTGTATGCTATACTGGGAGGGTTTAAGGGAAGGTTACATGCTACTGGTGATGTAGTGTACTTCTTGTATGCTATACTGGGAGGGTTTAAGGGGAGGTTACATGCTACTGGTGATGTAGTGTACTTGTATGCTATACTGGGAGGGTTTAAGGGAAGGTTACATGCTACTGGTGATGTAGTGTACTTGTATGTTATACTGGGAGGGTTTAAGGGAAGGTTACATGCTACTGTTGATGTAGTGTACTTGTATGCTATACTGGGAGGGTTTAATGGAAGGTTACATGCTACTGTTGATGTAGTGTACTTCTTGTATGCTATACTGGGAGGGTTTAAGGGAAGGTGACATGCTACTGTTGATGTAGTGTACTTCTTGTATGCTGTACTGGGAGGGTTTAAGGGAAGGTTACATGCTACTGGTGATGTAGTGTACTTCTTGTATGCTATACTGGGAGGGTTATTCAACTACTTTCTTATTAGGGCCAGATTATTAATGAGGGCCGGAATAGATGAAGAGTAATTATTGCATTTAAGCACTTACATGTGAACATAAAAAACAACATTATACCCTTAATACTGTGCATAAATAGTGTTTATTCACTATTTGTTTATCTAACACAAAATAGGGCAGTCAGTTCATACATTTCTACATAGACCTGTGTTATTCTTCATGTATTATTTGTTTCAATAAATCACTTCACCTCAAAGGATAAATTCAAAAATGAGTATTATTACTTATTATTATTACTATTATTCAAATCAACAATCAAAATAAATCAATCTAGCAACAACTGATCATGTCATTAACATTCAACAGAAATGGCCTGATATAGCAATACATCAAGCAACAAGTGATCATTATATTTACATTCAACAAAAGTCCAAGCAAATCTTCTCAAACACTCCATCAAACGATCGTCCATACATGCACAACTCTACTGCATCGCTGCGGTCTGTTGACTTATCAACAACAGCAACATCACCTCTCCAAAAGGGTTTCAAATACATCTATTGCGAGAGCTTCGACTTTTCTGATCGTTGTATTTTTTGGAGAGACAAAATTATGTTCTTCTTCACCTTATCATCGGTCACTACATCTTCAAGGACAGCTAGCGTGCAGTCTTTCACTGTTTCACAATCTGTGAAGGTTTTTTTTTTTTACCAAGAGTCCATGCAACACGGAGGGAGGCTATGGTACATTTTAGCTACCCTCTGTTGGTCATTTACAGAGAGGCTCTGCACTTTGATTCGACAAGCATCTGAACCCATTGGATGTTTTCCATTGAAGTTTGAGTGATACGTGATGCAGTGCCTTCTCAGATTGTATTATTTTGTTACTGCGCTAGCCTCGTTGCAGATCAAACATATGGGCTTTGGTCCCACATTACTGAATAGATATTTTAAAAGTCCACTTCTCGTTGAATTGTCAATTTTCACTTTGGTCTTTTCAATGTCGACAACGACATTTCAGCTCTCAAAACATATTTTTTAGCGCTCGAAATTTTTGCAAAAGCAATTCAATTCAATTCAATTTTATTTGTATAGCGCCAATTCATAACAGAAGTTATCTCAGGGCACTTTTCAAATGGAGCAGGTCTAGACCGAACTCCTAATAACATTTACAGAGACCCAACAGTACCACCATGAGCAAGCACTTGGCACGGGGGCAAGGAAAAACTGCCTGAGACCGACGTTATTCAATCGCAATAGGCCTATACGTCAAAATAATCACAATATGATTTTTTTAACCATATCATTCAGCCCTAGATTAGTAAATGATGACGATCCGTAAAATTACTGTGTGATGTTACTTACTATATCCAATATAGTAATATAGTAATATGTATATATATATATATATATATATATATATATATATATATTTTTTTTTTTATATTTATATTTATATTTAGATAGTATAGTAATATACAGTATATATATATATATATATATATATATATATATATATATATATATATATATATATATATATATATATATATATATATTTATATATTTATATAGTATAGTAATGACACCGCGAATACGGACGTTTATCATCTTTTTTTAAATATATATTTTTTAAGAGGCCCCTGATTGGCCGAGGCCCCGGGCTGAACTCCAGGTAAGCCTGTGCATTAAGGCGCCACTGCCGAAACCTACGACCGATGGGGGGGGGGGGGGGGGGGTTGCCGGGCAGAGGACGCAGCCGTTCCGCAGCGCAGCCGTTCCGCGGCGCTTACCTTCCTTGGTGGAAATCCGGTATAGCCCCAGCTCCCAACCCAACTTTGAGAATAGATTAACGCCGATAATTTTTTTATCACGCGATAAGAGTCTTGCGTTATCGCAGCGCGTTAACGCCGATAACGGCCCACCACTAATATATATATATATATATATATATATATATCATATGTTCCAGCTGCTGGCCTTCCATACTCCTGACTACAAGCACCAGGCTTGAAGTTGGTACTTCATGTTGCGGTGATACTAACGTAACCCATTACGTTATTCCTGTGATCCTCACCCTGGTAGTTCTCTCGGGTTCAGATCCTCACTCCTGAATTTTGGATCTTGTAGGAAATCTTTTGAATGTGAAGTTGGTAGTAGGGGCTTGGCGATAGGGCCAAAATCTTCAATCCGGATATAGGCCATTTAATATCTCGATAACGATATATACCACGATATAGCATGTTTATTGGTAATTCAATAAATAAAGTCTATATAAAAAAAACACACGGTAAAGCCTATTTTGTATGCTCCTGTGTGAATTTAATACTTGACAAATGAAAAGTATGTATTTTCTCGTTATTTTTATCACTTTACTGTAATGCAGCCTTTAAAACAAGGAAAAGACAGCATGCCATGTCACGATATTATGATATCCAAAATCTAAGACGATATTACCTAGTCTCATATCACGTTATCGATATAATAACAACATATTGCCCAGCCCTATAATGGTACATAATGCCGCTGACCGTGGTAGTTTTCACAATATCAACCAATATGACTTAAACATGGCCTTCAGGGACATCCTCAGAAAAAGAAAGAAAGAAAATGTTATTAAAATATTTTTAAAATATTTATTATTATTTTAGTTTTGTTCTTCAAATATGTATTTAATAGCTTCTCAAAATAGTGGGGTCTTTCATAAATTAGTGCTCTTTACTGTCACAACCTGCATCAGTCTAGTCCAATATTTTATCCATATTTATTACTTTTCCTTTTAGTTTCTTTGCAGCCATTTCTCTTTCCCTACAGCAAACTAAATAAACATTTTGTCTGCCGAATGCACAATGTTATTGGGGAGCACAGATTATGTGTGCGTTACGGGTTGTGTGCCCTTTTGTGAAAGGACTTTAGTGTGTTGCTGCGCTTGTGACTGGACGCTTGGCCACCCCACTCACTGGCCAGCACCAAATCACCATGGAAAATACTAATTTTCCCTTTTTTTTGTACTTTAAATGTTGTCTTGTAATACTACATATGTCAATTATGGCACCCATAGCACTCCTAACCATCCCTGGAAGCAGGGATCCCCCACTCTGCGTTCCTTCTCAACGTTTCTTCCTTGATAATTAAAGTTTTTTTCTTGCCCTTTGGGGTGGCTAGGGTTAGATGGTGTCAACAATATAATATAGCCTGTGAAGCCCTTTGAGACTGGAACTGTGATTAAGGTCTATACAAACAAAATTGACCTGACTTGACTTGACTAGGACAATGTAACAGTGGGGCACATGGGTTGAAGAGGGAGAGGGAACGACGTGTAGCACAGAACCGCAGGTCCTGGACCCGTGGGGTAATCCACAGACTGTGTTGTCCTGCGGTTACCGATGGTTAACCACAGGACAACTCAAACAAGGCTGGGCAATATACCCATATTATATCGATATCGTGATATGAGACTAGATATCGTCTTAGATTCTGGATACCGTCTATACAAATGGTGTGAAGTGTTGTCTTTTCCTGGTTTTAAAGGGTGCATTACAGTGAAATTATGAAAATGTGAAAGTATTTCATTCACACAGGAGTATACAAAAATAGGCTTTACCATGTGGTTATTCTAAATGGACTATTTATTTATTGAATTACCAGAAAACATGCTATATTGTGATATACATCGTTATCAAGATATTAAATGACCTTTATCGGGATAGAATATTTGCCCAGCCCTGAAACCTTTCCAATCACATCCTTATTATTTGGATTTGTATACTTATTTATTTTATTTCGTGTCAGGGCTCGTCGTGAGTACTGGGAGAAGCTACAGCCGGCGTCTGGGAGTCCCTTCTGTCCCTCCATGTCGTTCTCCGACGAATGGGGCGTAACCAAGGGCGACGCCGAGCTCATGCAGCAGAAGGAGTCCACCACTCAGGACCAGCTGAAGGTCCTGTTTGAGAAGTCGGCGACCAATCAGTGAGCATGTTCTGTTGGGGGTGGAGTGGAGGGAAAAGACACCCCTCTGTGGTGGGAGAACATGTCAGAGAAGAAACATCAGAATAGCATTTTATTACAGACATAGAAATGAATTTACATTCCTTGCAATATTAAAGCCTGGCACTGTCTTGCCTGTCACTATGTCTATGAAAGAGACACTAGCGCCGTGTGTTCATAGATTTGCTCTTATTTGAGTGACCTGATGCATTGATAATTTGTGAGCAATTCACAGCTCTTTTAATCTGCCTGTTTTAGCCTGTGCTAAGGTTTTCATGTGCTTCGGACTGCTTCACCAAGCCTTACATACCACTACCTGTGTTCTGAGCAGCAGTTCATCATGCATCAGTGAATGATGGCCAAATCAAGTTTGGCCATCGTTAAGCAAATTAGGTTTTTCAAAAATGTTGCAAGCATGTCCATTTTTTATTTATTTAGGTATTAGGTAAGATTTATAGTAAACCAGACTAAAGTGTGTTATGTTTCCTTATAAAGTAGAGACCAGCTCCCTTTAGGCTATACGTTCCTGGCACACACCTAAAATATTGTCCAATAAATGTGCAATGTCCCTGTAACAACAGTGATCATTCTTGTATAATTAGGCCTACACAGCTTTTAACAATCATAAACTGTCGGCAGTGTTGGAACTTATTCACTTTTCACTTTCAAAAAATACTTGGCAGGTGATTGGATGAACCCTCTCTTTCACCGTCTATCACTGGCTAACTCCAACCAACCAGATCAACGAAACATATATCTCGCTGTCGTCACACCTGAACCACTTGGCTGCCCGCCAGTAGTTCCTTTGATTGGCTTGGACACCGACCTCCAGAGAGAAGCAGAATGAACATAAGACCTTAAACAATTTTTAGAGAAATACATCTATTGGTTTTGTGTGTAAGCATCTAAGCAGTTGGTGCTATTCGCGGTAATTTGAGTATGAGTATAAGTACAGCAGGTAGAGGAGATAAAGAGGCGTCAGATGGCCTGGGTTGCAGCGGTACGACGCAGGAACAACAAACACTTTCGCTGAGACATCTCTTCATGTTTGTTTGCTCTCAGCATTTTCATAAAGGTAGGCAGGAGAGTTTTTATGGCTCATGTAACGTGACAAAATGTGCTGGTTTTCTGTCTTCTGAAGTAGCTAGTGTTTAAAGTTATATCCATGCATTGTTTTGGATTAGCCACACTAGTAACGTTAAACGACACACAGGGAGGGCATCAGAAACAAGTTAATCTGGTCTTGACTGTAAAATGTCACAGAATCGTCCGATGTTATGTAGCTAGCTACAAAAAAACCTGTCATGTCATTGCAGGTCAACCTGCGTACGAGATGTTGGAGACTGACCCAGATTGGGCACCATCTCTACATCTGGGCCACACAGACACTGCACTCTTTGCAAGACGAAGTAAGCGGCAGCAGCTAAGGAGAAACACGCTGCAAGCAGCTGAGACGAGGGCCTACCTTCCTGGAAAAAGACTGGAAGTGTTTATCAGAAGTATAACATCTATAAAGTATTGGACTGTACCCGCAGTTGAATGTTCCCTGTCAGTGTTTTATTGTTGTGCACATTTTGAATACTTTATATACCTTTGGATGGTTTAAGATTTTTCGAACTGCATGTGACTGGGATTGTTTATCAGAGGTATAAAATCTTAAAAAGAACCATACCACTTTTTTGGATATAATTGTCACTGTTTATTGTGCGGCCACAAACCAATGTCCAACTACAGTTTAAGAATACATTGTGTGCTGATGCATGATGTTATGCATTTTAGAACTGCATTTTAGAATTTACCCAGTCTTGCCTGAACTGACAATAAAGTATGACATTTTTCAAAAATGTCTTGTTCTTGATTATTTCCTTGTCATCAACCATGTGACAGCCAAATGAAGTTTGTAAACCAAATGTCGTGCACACAAGATAAGGTTTAAATGTCATGTAGACAACTTTTTTGCTTTACCGTATCAATATGAAGTAAATGTTGATTGCACAGTGTAATGGCTACAGAATAATGAATCAGCGTTTAGATTGGTTCCCTTAGCTTTCCTATAAGCCTCGCTTTCACTATGCAGCTCTGTCTGCCACCGGGTACGACCTCCCGGGAAAAATGACAGCTCACTTTACAGCACAAAGAAAACGTGTCAACTAGGGATGTCCGATATTATCGGCCCACCGATATTATCGGCCGATATTGGCATAAAAAATCAATATCGGAAAATATCGGTATCGGTTTTTTAACCGATACCGAAATCGATTTTGAAATAATTTCAGACATCTGTTATGTTTCAAGTGAGGACGTGGTTTGATGACATCATCAAACGCGCCGCGCCGTCTCAATAACAAGCCTGGGCGTGTGTGGCCGTGTAGCGGGATGCTAGTTGTAGCTGTAGTAGTTGAATAGTAAAATAGGGGTCAGCGCAACATACTAACACATTCTGCAAAACAGTCTCATCACAACCAGTTCAGGTCCGCTGTACCGCGCTCACATTATTTTATTTATTAAACTTCCAGACCGTCACCGGGTCTTCAGAGTAATGTGTCCGAAGAGAGCAGCCCTCTCCCGGACACACACGCTAGCTTTTACCACTGTTTTGTTTTTATTTATTAATCCACACTTCCGCTCGGCATAAAGCCTATTGCAATGAGTGTAAAGCGGAGGTTTCACGTGGCCGCATATATCGGTATCGGTATCGGTTGATATCGGTATCGGAAATTAAGAGTTGAGCAATATCGGTTATCGGTAAAAAAGCCAATATTGGACATCCCTAGTGTCAACCATTGCATGTGCAACCGAACCAGGAGGAATAGCGCTTTACCCAGTAGCTATCAGTAGCTATCACCATTAGCTATCACCATTAACTATCCCCAATAGCTATCCCCAGGAGTGGAAATGGCGGACGGTGGAACAGCTGTGGTGTAAGTCAGATGTTGACAACTACCTGCAATAGTGCATACTGTGCAAATCATTGGTGGAAGGTAACAAAGTACGTAACCAAGTACTGTAATTAAGTAAAACGTTCAAGTATTGTTGTGATGTTCTTTGAGGAAGAAGGCCGCCGACACAGGATCGCTTTTAACTCACTTTATTTGTTTAGCTTTAGGTCTACTATCTATGAAGCAAATGGAGGGGTATTGTATAGGTCACGCGTGGAGTGACCCTTAGCTGGATATCTAACAGATATATATATATATATCTAACCTCTAGGGTTTCTGCTTCCCCGCTGCTCGTGTGGTTTGGTAGTACCTGGGCAGGCGTGGCCTCTATGACGCATAATATGCACTGATTGGCTAGTGTTGAGCGCCCGCCCCCAGTGTATTATGTGTGCTGCCATCTGGTGGCCAGGTGCAGTTAATACAGCTTATATATTTGTTCCTGTTCCCTTGTGGCTATGTGAGGATATTACAGTCTGTTGATACATATGCTGTTATTTATTCGTCACAGTATCTGTACTTTATCAACCACTAAATACAAACATTAAAACGTTTCAGGTCAGTCAGCTTTCTATCACATGTTTTAAGAACAAATGTGTCAATGACAATGGATGCTGTACTAGTGTGAAGGAGTGCTATGCATAACGTAAACCAAAAACAAGTAACATGAGCAGCATCCCCAAGAAACACAACAGGGACCACTAGAAATGGCTCTGCTAGGCAGTGAAATGTCCGTGGGCTTCAAGGGATTTATAGTTTATGAACTGATCACAGGTAAACAAGATAGTTGGTAATAGGCTATATATATATATATATATATATATATATATATATATATATATATATATATATATATATATATATATATATATATATATATGGGTTGGATATTGGGTAATGTACTTACTTGAAATGTGTTGTTTACTGTATCGCTCACAGTAGCTCTACGGTACCTTGAAAATGGTGCCTCGGTGACGTCACTCAAAATATGTACGCGTAACTGACAAAAACCGATAAAGCATTTTATATTACACAGACTGCTAGAATTAAACAAGTTAACCATATCTCTAAAATGATAACCATGCTAAGATATGATCAACCCATTGGTTGTTTTCTATTTATATACATTTGAGATATCGCTAGGGTAGAGTTGCGCAATCGGGGGATTACCCATGATGCATTGCAGGTTTAATATTCTAAATTTGGTCATTTATCGTTGTTTTTTGTTGTATATATCATTTAAATGTTATGCTTAGGTTATGGAAGTTGTCGATTATTTGTTTTTCGATCATATCTGTGCCATTTCTAAATTTTTAAAATGTATTTTTTTTTTCACAACCATGACCGAGGAGAGTAGTTCAATAAGTAAAGTGACTGACTGACCAGGCGACCGGGTTGGAGAAAGACCAGAATAACATTGGAATAAGTGATCCGAAGCTGCAGTACCTACCTTTACCAGTTGCTGTGTTACTTTGCACTTTGTTTATCTTTGCACCTTTTGACGTTTCCCCCCCTGCTTTTCCCTCGTACTTGCAATCCTTTACTTAGGCACACAACTCACGGCCATTCGAGGGAGGTTGGGAAGGTCCTATCAGAGGATGGAGATGGAAGAGATTTCTTGGGCAATGCACAGACCAGACCCATCGGTCCCTGGGTCTGAAGTGGTCAGTTAACTGGTAGGGAAAACCAGCCAGGGCATCATGAGTAGCCTGGAGCTCCATCCACTGATGGGACCGTCCTAAACCTCCATCGACCTCCCTCCAACGCATCGCTCTTGCGGTCGACGACTGACCAACTGACCAATCGGTCAGTAAATTGTAACAGCACCACACATAGGCCCACAACTCGCGGCCATTTAAGGGAGATTGGGAAGGTTCTTATAGTGGATGGAGGTGGAAAGGGGAAAGGGTTCCTTGGTCTAGGCACCAACCAGACCCGTCTGGCCCTGGGTCTAAAGTGGTTAGTTAACTGGTAGGGAAAACCAGCCAGGGCACGATGAGTAGCCTGGACCTCCATCCACTGATGGGACCTTCCTAAACTTCCATCGACCTCCCTCCAACGCGTCGCTCTTGTGGTCGACGACCGACCCACTGACCAATTGGTCAGTAAATTATAACAGCACCACACATTGGTGGCTCAGGTGAACTGCACTCTGCTTTTCCCTCTTATTTGCAATCCTTTACTTAGGCCCACAACTCGTGGCCATTTAAGGGAGGTTGGGAAGGTTCTTATAGTGGATGGAGGTGGAAAGGGTTCCTTGGTCTAGGCACCAACCAGACCCGGGGTCTAAAGTGGTCAGTTAATTGGTAGGGAAAACCAGCCAGGGCACGATGAGTCGCCTGGACCTCCATCCACTGATCGGACCTTCCTCAACCTCCATCGACCTCCCTTCAACGCGTCTCTCTTGCGGTGGACCGACCAACTGACCAGCAACTACAGGAGTATGAAGAGAGCTGGGAAGGTTGCAGCAGACCCCTCTCACCCCTGCTGCCACCTTCAGGAAGCTGCCGTACAGACTCCGTTGCCATGTTATTTTGCACTTTGCACTTATCTTTGCACCTGGACATTCTACCCCCCCCCCCTCTCTCCACTGCTTTTCCCTCTTATTTGAAATCCTTTACTTAGGCCCACTACTCGCGGCCATTTGAGGGAGGTTGCGAAGGTCCTAGCAGCGGATGGAGGTTAGTTGGTCAATATACGCACCACCCAAGCCCGTCTGTTTCCTTGGGTCCAAAGTGGACAGCAAACTTGAAGGGAAAACCTGCTAGCGCAGGGTGAGCAGCCTGGGCCTCCATCCACTGATGGGACATTCCTCAACATCCATCGACCTCCCTCCAACGCGTCGCTCTTGGGGTTGACTGACCGACCGACCGGCTGACCGACCAAATGACCAACCGACCTGGGTTAGAAGAATTAGACGAAGATGGGTTGGAAGAATACCAGAAGAAGACTGGAATTACCAACCAAAGGTATTGGCTTCCTCAGCCAAGGTCCCTGGCCTTTCTATCTTCTTTGCAATCATTTACTGTGGCCATTGAGGCAGGTCGGGAAGGTCCTCGCAATGGGTGGAGGTTAATTGCCTCTGTCTGGCACTCTGCTAGCCAGCACTAGCCTACCCTGTGTGTGTGTGTCTGTGTGTGTGTACCATCTAACCGCAATGTTGTCTCTATCTTAGGGTGTTGCCACTGCACTGGACGTCCGGTCACTGCACTGGACGTCCGGCCACTGCACTGGATGTCCGGCCACTGCACTGGACGTTCGGCCACTGCACTGGATGTCCGGCCACTGCACACTTATGGCACCCATTGCACTCCTAACCATCCCTAGAAGGAGGGATCCCCCACTCTGCGTGCCTTCTCAAGATTTCTTCCTGAAATTTCAGGGAGTTTTTTCTTGCCCTTTGGGGGGCTGGGGTTAGGGGGTGTCGTAAAATGTGTGGCCTGTGAAGCCCTTAGTGACTGTAACTGTGTTATTAAGGGCTATACAAATAAAATTGTCTAGACTTGACTTGACTTAATTGGTCCATATACGCACCAACCCGTCTGTGTCCCTGGATCCAAAGTGGACAGTTAATGTTTCTCTTTCAAAGAGAAAACAAGCTAGGGCATGAGTAGCCTGGACCTCCCACCACTAATGGGACCTTCCTGGACATCCATTGACCTCCCTCAAACGCATTGCTCTTGTGGTCTACCGCCCGACTGACCGACCGACCTGGGTTAGAAGAAGGAAAATTCACCTCTTACTGTGAATCCATGTGAGAACTGTAAAACCAGGAGTCCCATAACCATTCGTGTTGAACACACTACAAACAAGTTTCAGGCCGTGCAAGGTCTGTGCGACTGGGTTATGTCCATACATGTTTTACATATAAGTTCCATGTGAATGCAAAAAATAAGAGAAAAACTGGGAGGGTTTAAGGGAAGGTTACATGCTACTGTTGATGTAGTGTACTTCTTGTATGCTATACTGGGAGGGTTTAAGGGAAGGTTACATGCTTCTGGTGATGTAATGTACTTCTTGTGTGCTATGCTGGGAGGGTTTAAGGGAAGGTTACATGCTACTGGTGATGTAGTGAACTTCTTGTATGCTATACTGGGAGGGTTATTCAACTACTTTCTTATGAGGGCCAGATTATTAATGAGGGCCGGAATAGATGAAGAGTAATTATTGCATTTAAGCACTTACATGTGAACATAAAAAACAACATTATACCCTTAATACTGTGCATAAATAGTGTTTATTCACTATTTGTTTATCTAACACAAAATAGGGCAGTCAGTTCATACATTTCTACATAGACCTGTGTTATTCTTCATGTATTATTTGTTTCAATAAATCACTTCACCTCAAAGGATAAATTCAAAAATGAGTATTATTACTTATTATTATTACTATTATTCAAATCAACAATCAAAATAAATCAATCTAGCAACAACTGATCATGTCATTAACATTCAACAGAAATGGCCTGATATATCAATACATCAAGCAACAAGTGATCATTATATTTACATTCAACAAAAGTCCAAGCAAATCTTCTCAAACACTCCATCAAACGATCGTCCATACATGCACAACTCTACTGCATCGCTGCGGTCTGTTGACTTATCAACAACAGCAACATCACCTCTCCAAAAGGGTTTCAAATACATCTATTGCGAGAGCTTCGACTTTTCTGATCGTTGTTGTATTTTTTGGAGAGACAAAATTATGTTCTTCTTCACCTTATCATCGGTCACTACATCTTCAAGGACAGCTAGCGTGCAGTCTTTCACTGTTTCACAATCTGTGAAGGGTTTATTTTTTTTTACCAAGAGTCCATGCAACACGGAGGGAGGCTATGGTACATTTTAGCTACCCTCTGTTGGTCATTTACAGAGAGGCTCTGCACTTTGATTCGACAAGCATCTGAACCCATTGGATGTTTTCCATTGAAGTTTGAGTGATACGTGCAGTGGCGACTGGTCATTAGGGGCAGGTGGGGCAGAGCCCCACCTACTCTCACAAGAAAAAAAAAATATATAAAAAAAAAATAAAAAATAAAAAAAAATAAAAAAATAATATATAATTGTTTTTTAAATATATATATTTCAAAAAAATCTCCCCATAAAGTACTGTAAAATAATAAGTTTGGCGCTTTTAGTTCATTTTTAGTCGACCCTAGCTTGCTTCTTCAGCCTGAGGGGGGCTGGTGGGGCTAGGTGGGGCTAAAAATGGCGCTAGCCCCACCAGTCTAATGGTAGTGTGTATTGGGACTTGAAAAATTGAACTGCGCATGCTCAGCATGTTCCGCTACAGCGTCATTTCATTGTTCGCAGCTATTGGCTGTAGTGTGCGGCGCGCGTGATGAGTCATGACTCGAGTGACTTCGTCACGTGTGCGCCGTGTGAGAAGTTGCTAACAAGCATGTCGGAGGTACGCAAACGAAAACAGGTATGTACTCGGTCGGATCATCACTTGTATTAAACTGTGTGGGAAATGTGAGACAGCACTGCGGGGTCACGACGAGTCGGCGGTCTGAATCCGGGGATACTCCGGTGTATTTTTGAGATGTGTGTGAGGGCGATGGTCGGCTTCAGCGGCACTATGACGCTCAGCCCGTATTCAAAGGGACATCACCATACGGACCAACTATTAGACTGCATGTATGAAGTGGACAGGGACAGCCAAACAAGTGGACGAGACATCATGTGTTGCTGTACAGGCCGACGAGACAACGGATGTCTCCTGTAAATCACAGATGGTGGTTGTGCTGCGGTACCTTCTGCCGTAACACAGTGACAGTTAAAAGGAACCCCGGCTATGTAGACGTGTAGGCCCTAATACGCCACTATTGTTCTCTTGTAGTAAAATATGTTGTTAGAAGCACATAAAATATTGCCATTTCTTTATAAATTTATTATATGTAGTACATATTTTGACCTACGTACGCCGCCATTTAATCCGCGCGCAATGCACTATGGGATCGATGACGTAGAATGGTTGCGCTTGGTAGAATAGCTATTGACGTTAGTGCTTGTTTTCCCGCGTAGCGATAGAGAGTTTGGAGAGAGAGGTTAGAAAGTTTTTAAGAGTTAAGTAAAATGCCACATTGTGCTGCTTTTGGGTGCGACTTCCAGTCAAAAGGCAACAAGGGGAGTGATGTGAGTTTACACCGCTTTCCTACTGACAAGAAGATGAGAAAGAAGTGGGAAGATGCCTGTGGACGGACACAATTTCCACAAGATCCGCGGCTGTGTTCACAACATTTTTCTCCCGACGCATTTGAGGCTTTTAGTCGACCACAACTGCTAAAACAGCTTGTCGGAGTGGCTGGGTATAAACGAAGACTACAATCAAATGCTTTCCCGACAATTTTCTCACATAAGGAGCCTAAACGCCCTTGGGGAGCGAGTGAAATGCGCGTTAAAAAGCGCCATAGACAAGAGACGCTGGATGCTCTACTGAGCAGACAACCCGCTCCTCCAGTTGCCGCTTCCGTAACGTGCTTAGGCGAACCATCGGACACGCCACTGGTCACAGAGGATGCTGATAATCCACCTCTTCAGCCAGTTAAGCAATCAGTAAGTGTAACGTTACAGTCTTCTCCAAATATGATCGATGCTGCCACTCAGACAGATTCAGACACGTCAGATGCAGCGGTACAGTGGCCAGCTGATGTGCACCGAGTTGTTACCATGGACCACGTTTACACACATACACAGGAGTTGCATGGACAAGAAGAGGAGGACACTCGGTCCCTTTATCTGTTCCCTTCAGACGATGAGTTTAGCGAGGACAGTCAGCCACAGCACAACTATCCTGATCCTGAATACCATGTAAGTTCAAGTTCACCTGAGCCCTCTCAAAGCACCCAGGAATCACAAGCTTCAACTGACACTCATAAAGAAGACAGAGTTTTTTTTGTTTTTGAGAAACAGTTAAAACAACTACTTCAGCGTTGTTTAAAGTGTGGTTCCCTGGTTGCTCAGGACGATGTGAAAGAGCTGCAAAATGAAGGATCACAGTTGACATTAGAGCTCACATGTGCAAATGGCTGTAGTTACAGATGGCAGTCTCAGCCTACTCTGAGCGGGACCAAGGGGGAAGGAAACCTGCTTTTGGCAGCGTCAGTTTTCTTCAGTGGCATCCATTTTGCTAAATTTAAACGTTTTTGTAACAACATGAACCTCCAAACAATATGTGAAGACACATACACAAGACTGAGGAAGACATTTGTGTTTCCTGTTGTTGAAAAAACATGGGCAAAAGAGCAGAGTGCAGTCTTAACTGACATGAAATCACGAGAAGAGGAAGTTGTACTCTGTGGAGATGGCCGCTGCGACTCACCTGGCCACTCAGCCAAGTACTGCACATACACTTTTTTAGATGTGCAGAGTCAAAAGGTTGTGGACTTCAAGGTAGTAAGCTGCACCCAGGTTTCAAGTTCTAATACCATGGAGATTAGAGGCTTTAAGGAAGCTCTTACAACCATCGAAGGAAATGGAGTGAAAGTGTCAACAATCTCCACTGACAGACATCCACAAATAGTAAAGGAAATGAGGGTCTCCAATCCAGAAAAATGCCACGAATTTGATCCCTGGCATGTAGCAAAGGGAGTGTCAAAGAAGTTGGCTGCTGCAGCTAAAAGAAGGGAATGTGAAGGCCTAGGAGAGTGGATCCCATCCATCATAAACCATTTCTGGTGGAGTGCACAAACATGTGGGGGTGATGCCGAGGTCTTGAAAGAGAAGTGGGTGTCAGTGATACACCATGTTACCAACAGACACGACTGGCCAGGGAACAGACACTATCACTGCTGTGCTCACGAGCCCCTTGATGAGACAAGCCAGAGAAGCAAGCTATGGTTACAGCCAGGATCCGAAGGCCACCAAGCACTTGTGAAGACTGTTAAAGACAAGCGGCTTGTGAAAGATCTGGGTCATCTGACAAAGTGCATCCACACAACATCACTTGAGGTATGTTCAAATACAGAAATGTTGCAAAAGGTTTCACCTTAATAAAATGTCTAAGAACTTTTTAGGCAGGGTGTGACTCACTTTTATCTATTTATAAATTTGTTTCAGGTATACCACTCCATGTACCTCAAATACCTTCCAAAGAGAACACATTTCGGATATGATGTGATGATCCATGCCTCCATGCTTGCCGCTCTGGATCATAACAACAATGCAAACAGGGGACAGGTGGTATCATTATTTCTCTCCTTTGTGTCACTGGATATTATGCAAAATATTGGATCCTTGGCAGAGCCACCATTTTAATCCCGCCCCCCCGTCGGCCGTAGGTCCGGTGTGTTACTATTGCGTGCACCCCCCCGTCGGCCGTAGGTCCGTGGTGTGTTACTATTGCTGTTACTGTTACTATATAGACACACAAATCTTATCACAAACACACAAATGTGAATACAGACACACAAATCTTATCACAAACACACAAATGTGAATACAGACACACAAATCTTATCACAAACACACAAATGTGAATACAGACAGACAAATCTTATTACGCACACACACATGTGAATACCGGTACACAGATTGAGATACGCACACACAAATAATATTGTCTCAATAATGCCCCCCTATAGGTCCGAGGAGTGTTACGATCGCGCGGGGGGGGGGGGCCCGACTGCAATGAACCAGTTTTGGGGGGGCCCAGCCTGAAAAAGGTTGAGAAACCCTGCAGTAGAGTAATGCATATGTGCGCAAGACGGTGCACGGGCTGAGTCAGAGCAGAGAAACACGTCACTAAGTTAACAATTTCTATTCGGTGTTGTCCATTAATTCATTTACCAGACTTGCATTACTTGCATTACTAACAATATGTGTGTTTTATTGTAGTGCATCTTTTTGCCAAGTTCATCCTTTTTTTATCTCTTTCTTTTCAATCTTTTATTATTATTCTACAAAAGCCCCTCTAGGGACAGGTGTTGCAATTTAGCATACATACAATGATACTTGTATGGGATAGCTGTATCTGTCCCTGTCAAATAAACCATACAACTAAAACCAATCTCAGTGTCAGAAATCAAGGGCAAAATGCCACAAGAAATCTCATCATGCTCCTATATAAGTTATGTTTACCTATTTCCATGTTTCTGTTTTTGAACAGGCTGTTTACCAAGATGGGGAGAGTGTCGGTGAACCCAAGTTCAAAATCTCATGGAGCAAAGTCCACAAGAGATTCAGAGCAAGACCAGTGGCTGTTCAGAAGGACTATGGATACATGAAGGCTATGGTGGCAGATGTTCTCTCCTCAGTGTCAGATTCAAACCAGGGCGTGGACATGAGAGAGACTCAAACTCATATCATGGCTCCACAAGACAGACTGCCCAGATCACAGATCATTGTTCAAACACAGCAGTTCTCACGTTTCAAGTAGTTCAAGCATCATTATACACATAGACATGTATACATAGACGTGACGTCGAATTTGGAGGCGGCAAGCAAACCGTCTGCCTTCATTTACTGCTGCTTCGCCGTGGTCCGAAAGAAGATGGCCGGCAGTTCGCTCGTTGCTCTAGTGCAGCGGTTCCCAAACTTTTTTTCCTGCGCACCCCCTTCTACATCCCAACTGGGTTGGCGCACCCCCAATCCACTTTAAAAAAAACAAAAACAAAAAAACGCAACAAAGCTTTGTTTTATCGCCATATAAAGACTCATGTTTAATCATGCGCAAATAACCAGAATACGCATGACAATAACACCATCAACAAAGTTTCAATATAATGCAACAAAGCTACACGCAAGCTTACATTTTTAAGAGGATGAGTGACAGACACGGCTCAGTGACAGAAAGTAGGCCTACGGTTATTTTCAGCCGCGTAAAAGACAAATTGCAGCAATAGGCCTATTAAATGACCGTGGACCTATAGCATCATTATAACACAACGCTTATGGAAAATACGACGACAGTACATTGAATTAAATTGCAATGAAGTTACAAATGATCCGCAACATTAAGAGAATAGGCCCCGAAACAGATAAACAGGGGGCCGGGATCCCACCTCCCTCACTTTCATTGCGCCGCGGGGTTTCGTGGGACCCTCTGACTCGCGCGTGCGTTAGACTCCTTGGTCCGTGTTTCAAGACGGGTCGGGTGGGTAGCCGACATCGCCGCCGACCCCTTGCGCCAGTTGTACGTGTCTATGATTGTGATTATGTCTATGATTGTGATTGTCTATGATTATACACATATGATGTGCACACCAGCATTTTTTACATCCACATTGGCTTTAATTTTAAATTCTAGAACCCTGCATAACTGAAACAGAAAAGTTGTTTAAACATTGCAAGACATTAAAGTGCTCATGATGAAATGCATTAAAATGTTTTAAATGTTTAATTGAAATCTCTCCATGATTCATCTACTTCTGTATCATCAATATCTACATCCTCAAACCCTGTGTAGATTCCACTTGGTTCTGGGTAGACATTTCTTATTTTAGTAACTGCACATGCAGGAATGACTCTGCGGATTCTTCTCCCTAGTCTGCCATGCATCCACCATGTAAACTGCCGATATGAGGCATATCTGTAAGACCTGCAACCAGAGCATTCATCTTTTTAATACTTAACATTAACTTTTGTGGGTTTTCATCTGAGGACTTGAGTTACTGATTGAAGCTAATAGATAAACAACAAACATCCTACTATTGGTATAGAAAAATAACATGGTCTTCCTATAGATATGTCAACAAATGTATACATGTGCAAAATAAGGTAGGCTATCTAATAAGGCGGGACCACTGAGCAATCTGGACAGCTCCGTAGCTGCTCCTAGCTGACCGGCAGGAGGATCAGCAACCCGGACAGCGCCGCCGGCTATCGAGCTTTGAGGCTACCTATTGGTGACCCGGTTCCGATTGGGAAGGGCAGCACTCTCCCGGTCGTGGAGGCTGACTAGGGCAGCCCATAAGACGTCCCGGTTGAGGCAAACTGCATGAAAATTTTCATGTGCTGTGATGCACGGGATATCTGCAAAAATGATCAAAGTCGTTCGTTTCACTGTATATCCTAATTATCTGATATTGAAATCAGTTTGATCACACAATATTTACCGTGAACATCTGCTGACAAAAATTGGAGCTCCCGACAACAAACACTCTCCTTCTCGCTGACCATGGAAACGCAGTTGCCGCACTTACACCACCGGTTTTGTCCCACTCTCGCCTCATCCCGTCTTTCTTCATTTTGTGAAACATTGCCATCTAGGCTATTGTCAGTGCTGTCCTCCTCATTAATGTTTCGCTCGGGTTCAAATTGAAAAGGCTGAATAGATGACATGTTTATGTCGCTAGTCTCAACCAGTTCGCTAGTCTCAACAGGGTTTCCGAAGCCGGCAAGTGCAACCATATGACGTCACTACCCAGACGTTAACAACAATGGCGGCCTACGAGTTAAACTATTTTTTACAAATTTTATAAAAACGAAGACATTAAGACGGTTTTGTTTATCACTTTATAATAATTGATACTAACATTTATCTTTTAAGAACTACAAGTCGACATAGCCGGGGTTCCCTTTAAGCGTTGTTCTTGTCAATGTTGTGTCTGTTTATGTTTGTCCCGTCTTATATGTCCCCACTCCTGGTCTGCACCTTGTCGTGGTGAGTGGGCTTTAAACCAAGACAGGCCATTCTGAATCTTTTCTTTCAAAGCTGTTATCTTTGGTTTCTCCTCCAGGACACTGCCGAGGCCTATGGGAGGTCTCCATGGTAACATGATATTGGGTTCTTATAGCTCTTACAGCTGTTTGCACTAGTGTCATTTTAGGTTTGCGGAAGCTTAGTTTAAAGTTTAAAAACTATACTTTCATTATTGCAATGTTTTGATGTCAGCAATAAAACATTAAAAGCTGCACTAATGTACTTTATTAATTACATATATATGATACATGGATAACAGTCACTTAGCTCAAAAACCAAAAGCCCAGCATACTGAATAGTGTTAAAGTATATTTTATTTGTAATGGTTGTGACCCAGTACCTGCCTGCTGTCCTGGTTATCCACAGTTCCTTGTGGTGGAGCTGAGGGCTGAATAGACAATGGGACACACCAAGCCAGGGCTACAAACAGCATGTTTGTACGTAAGTTAGACCAATGAAGAAAGCTCAATCTCTATTTTCAAATACTTTAGCTTTTTTGAAAATTACCAATTTTATTTGTAATATTTTAGGGCTGTAACTTTTTCCAAAAATGAATTTCAAACAAATTTAAAATGCCCCGTAATTTGTTTGAATATATTCTAATACCCCCTCCACATTAGCTTGGTTTACTGATAGGTTTAGAGCCGTTTAGCGTATTACTGCCTTCCACAGGTCAGATGTTGAACTAGATTTTACATACAGTCCTGTGTTGTGCAGGATAGCCGGGAACAGGCGGAGTCAACCTCTACAAAGATCACCACGACTGTGAAAACAAACGGGTGACGTCACGGACACTGGTACGTCATTTAAAAAAATAAAAAATTAGCCTAGCCCCACCTGTATTTTACATGTAGAAACGCCACTGGATACGTGATGCAGTGCCTTCTCAGATTGTATTATTTTGTTACTGCGCTAGCCTCGTTGCAGATCAAACATATGGGCTTTGGTCCCACATTACTGAATAGATATTTTAAAAGTCCACTTCTCGTTGAATTGTCGATTTTCACTTTGGCCTTTTCAATGTGGACAACGACATTTCAGCTCTCAAAACATATTTTTTAGCGCTCAAAATTTTTGCAACAGCAGAGACCGACGTTATTCAATCGCAATAGGCCTATACGTCAAAATAATCACAATATGATTTTTTTAACCATATCATTCAGCCCTAGATTAGTAAATGATGACGATGCGTAAAATTACTGTGTGATGTTACTTACTATATCCAATATAGTAATATAGTAATATGTATGTATATATATATATATATATATATATATATATATATATATATATATATATTAGTGGTGGGCATAGATTAATTTCTTTAATCTAGATTAATCTAACTGTAATCTTGGAATTAATCTAGATTAATCTAGATTAAAATGGCTCATTTGAATTCTGTCGAAGGCGCGATTGTTGACGGGGGGGGGGGGGGCAGTAATGACACCGCGAATACGGACGTTTATCATCTTTTTTAAAATATATATTTTTTAAGACGCCCCTGATTGGCCGAGGCCCCGGGCTGAACCCCAGGTAAGCCTGTGTATTAAGGCGCCACTGCCGAAACCTACGACCGATGGGGGGGGGGGGGGGGGGGTTGCCGGGCAGAGGACGCAGCCGTTCCGCAGCGCAGCCGTTCCGCAGCGCTTACCTTCCTTGGTGGAAATCCGGTATAGCCCCAGCTCCCAACCCAACTTTGAGAATAGATTAACGGCGATAATTTTTTTATCACGCGATAAGAGTCTTGCGTTATCGCAGCGCGTTAACGCCGATAACGGCCCACCACTAATATACTGTATATATATATATATATATATATATATATATATATATATATATATATATATATATATATATATATATATATATTCATTCACACAGGAGTATACAAAAATAGGCTTTACCATGTGGTTATTCTAAATGGACTATTTATTTATTGAATTACCAGAAAACATGCTATATTGTGATATACATCGTTATCAAGATATTAAATGACCTTTATCGGGATAGAATATTTGCCCAGCCCTGAAACCTTTCCAATCACATCCTTATTATTTGGATTTGTATACTTATTTATTTTATAAGCTCATGCAGCAGAAGGAGTCCACCACTCAGGACCAGCTGAAGGTCCTGTTTGAGAAGTCGGCGACCAATCAGTGAGCATGTTCTGTTGGGGGTGGAGTGGAGGGAAAAGACACCCCTCTGTGGTGGGAGAACATGTCAGAGAAGAAACATCAGAATAGCATTTTATTACAGACATAGAAATGAATTTACATTCCTTGCAATATTAAAGCCTGGCACTGTCTTGCCTGTCACTATGTCTATGAAAGAGACACTAGCGCCGTGTGTTCATAGATTTGCTCTTATTTGAGTGACCTGATGCATTGATAATTTGTGAGGAATTCACAGCTCTTTTAATCTGCCGGTTTTAGCCTGTGCTAAGGTTTTCATGTGCTTCGGACTGCTTCACCAAGCCTTACATACCACTACCTGTGTTCTGAGCAGCAGTTCATCATGCATCAGTGAATGATGGCCAAATCAAGTTTGGCCATCGTTAAGCAAATTAAGTTTTTCAAAAATGTTGCAAGCATGTCCATTTTTTATTTATTTAGGTATTAGGTAAGATTTATAGTAAACCAGACTAAAGTGTGTTATGTTTCCTTATAAAGTAGAGACCAGCTCCCTTTAGGCTATACGTTCCTGGCACACACACCTAAAATATTGTCCAATAAATGTGCAATGTCCCTGTAACAACAGTGATCATTCTTGTATAATTAGGCCTACACAGCTTTTAACAATCATAAACTGTCGGCAGTGTTGGAACTTATTCACTTTTCACTTTCAAAAAATACTTGGCAGGTGATTGGATGAACCCTCTCTTTCACCGTCTATCACTGGTTAACTCCAACCAACCAGATCAACGAAACATATATCTCGCTGTCGTCACACCTGAACCACTTGGCTGCCCGCCAGTAGTTCCTTTGATTGGCTTGGACACCGACCTCCAGAGAGAAGCAGAATGAACATAAGACCTTAAACAATTTTTAGAGAAATACATCTATTGGTTTTGTGTGTAAGCATCTAAGCAGTTGGTGCTATTCGCGGTAATTTGAGTATGAGTATAAGTACAGCAGGTAGAGGAGATAAAGAGGCTGTGGACATCAGGTAGAGGAGTTAAAGAGGCGTCAGATGGCCTGGGTTGCAGCGGTACGACGCAGGAACAACAAACACTTTCGCTGAGACATCTCTTCATGTTTGTTTGCTCTCAGCATTTTCATAAAGGTAGGCAGGAGAGTTTTTATGGCTCATGTAACGTGACAAAATGTGCTGGTTTTCTGTCTTCTGAAGTAGCTAGTGTTTAAAGTTATATCCATGCATTGTTTTGGATTAGCCACACTAGTAACGTTAAACGACACACAGGGAGGGCATCAGAAACAAGTTAATCTGGTCTTGACTGTAAAATGTCACAGAATCGTCCGATGTTATGTAGCTAGCTACAAAAAAACCTGTCATGTCATTGCAGGTCAACCTGCGTACGAGATGTTGGAGACTGACCCAGATTGGGCACCATCTCTACATCTGGGCCACACAGACACTGCACTCTTTGCAAGACGAAGTAAGCGGCAGCAGCTAAGGAGAAACACGCTGCAAGCAGCTGAGACGAGGGCCTACCTTCCTGGAAAAAGACATCTATAAAGTATTGGACTGTACCCGCAGTTGAATGTTCCCTGTCAGTGTTTTATTGTTGTGCACATTTTGAATACTTTATATACCTTTGGATGGTTTAAGATTTTTCGAACTGCATGTGACTGGGATTGTTTATCAGAGGTATAAAATCTTAAAAAGAACCATACCACTTTTTTGGATATAATTGTCACTGTTTATTGTGCGGCCACAAACCAATGTCCATACAGTTTAAGAATACATTGTGTGCTGATGCATGATGTTATGCATTTTAGAACTGCATTTTAGAATTTACCCAGTCTTGCCTGAACTGACAAAGTATGACATTTTTCAAAAATGTCTTGTTCTTGATTATTTCCTTGTCATCAACCATGTGACAGCCAAATGAAGTTTGTAAACCAAATGTCGTGCACACAAGATAAGGTTTAAATGTCATGTAGACAACTTTTTTGCTTTACCGTATCAATATGAAGTAAATGTTGATTGCACAGTGTAATGGCTACAGAATAATGAATCAGCGTTTAGATTGGTTCCCTTAGCTTTCCTATAAGCCTCGCTTTCACTATGCAGCTCTGTCTGCCACCGGGTACGACCTCCCGGGAAAAATGACAGCTCACTTTACAGCACAAAGAAAACGTGTCAACCATTGCATGTGCAACCGAACCAGGAGGAATAGCGCTTTACCCAGTAGCTATCAGTAGCTATCACCATTAGCTATCACCATTAACTATCCCCAATAGCTATCCCCAGGAGTGGAAATGGCGGACGGTGGAACAACCGAAGTGAAGCCAGTCTGGCTGTGGTGTAAGTCAGATGTTGACAACTACCTGCAATAGTGCATACTGTCAAATCATTGGTGGAAGGTAACAAAGTACGTAACCAAGTACTGTAATTAAGTAAAATGTATTGTTGTGATGTTCTTTGAGGAAGAAGGCCGCCGACACAGGATCGCTTTTAACTCACTTTATTTGTTTAGCTTTAGGTCTACTATCTATGAAGCAAATGGAGGGGTATTGTATAGGTCACGCGTGGAGTGACCCTTAGCTGGATATCTAACAGATATATATATATATCTAACCTCTAGGGTTTCTGCTTCCCCGCTGCTCGTGTGGTTTGGTAGTACCTGGGCAGGCGTGGCCTCTATGACGCATAATATGCACTGATTGGCTAGTGTTGAGCGCCCGCCCCCAGTGTATTATGTGTGCTGCCATCTGGTGGCCAGGTGCAGTTAATACAGCTTATATATTTGTTCCTGTTCCCTTGTGGCTATGTGAGGATATTACAGTCTGTTGATACATATGCTGTTATTTATTCGTCACAGTATCTGTACTTTATCAACCACTAAATACAAACATTAAAACGTTTCAGGTCAGTCAGCTTTCTATCACATGTTTTAAGAACAAATGTGTCAATGACAATGGATGCTGTACTAGTGTGAAGGAGTGCTATGCATAACGTAAACCAAAAACAAGTAACATGAGCAGCATCCCCAAGAAACACAACAGGGACCACTAGAAATGGCTCTGCTAGGCAGTGAAATGTCCGTGGGCTTCAAGGGATTTATAGTTTATGAACTGATCACAGGTAAACAAGATAGTTGGTAATAGGCTATATATATATATATATATATATATATATATATATATATATATATATATGGGTTGGATATTGGGTAATGTACTTACTTGAAATGTGTTGTTTACTGTATTGCTCACAGTAGCGCTACGGTACCTTGAAAATGGTGCCTCGGTGACGTCACTCAAAATACGTACGCGTAACTGACAAAAACCGATAAAGCATTTTATATTACACAGACTGCTAGAATTAAACACGTTAACCATATCTCTAAAATGATAACCATGCTAAGATATGATCAACCCATTGGTTGTTTTCTATTTATATACATTTGAGATATCGCTAGGGTAGAGTTGCGCAATCGGGGGATTACCCATGATGCATTGCAGGTTTAATATTCTAAATTTGGTCATTTATCGTTGTTTTTTGTTGTATAAATCATTTAAATGTTATGCTTAGGTTATGGAAGTTGTCGATTATTTGTTTTGCGATCATATCTGTGCCATTTCTAAATTTGTAAAATGTATTTTTTTTTCACAACCATGACCGAGGAGAGTAGTTCAATAAGTAAAGTCGCCCGGCTCTTCAACAGTAATTAAAAAAAAAAAAAAACTAATACCGATGTTTAGCTGACTGACCAATCGACCTGGTTGGAGAAAGACCAGAATAACATTGGAATAAGTGATCCGAAGCTGCAGTACCTACCTTTACCGGTTGCCGTGTTACTTTGCACTTCGTTTATGTTTGCACCTTTTGACTTTTCCCTCTTACTTGCAATCCTTTACTTAGGCACACAACTCACGGCCATTCGAGGGAGGTTGGGAAGGTCCTATCAGAGGATGGAGATGGAAGAGATTCCTTGGGCAATGCACAGACCAGACCCATCGGTCCCTGGGTCTGCAGTGGTCAGTTAACTGGTAGGGAAAACCAGCCAGGGCACGAGGAGTAAGCCTGGAGCTCCACTGATGGGACCGTCCTCAACCTCCATCGACCTCCCTCCAACGCATCGCTCTTGTGGTCGACGACTGACCAACTGACCAATCGGTCAGTAAATTGTAACAGCACCACACATAGGCCCACAACTCGCGGCGATTTAAGGGAGGTTGGGAAGGTTCTTATAGTGGATGGAGGTGGAAAGGGTTCCTTGGTCTAGGCACCAACCAGACCCGTCTGGCCCTGGGTCTAAAGTGGTTAGTTAACTGGGAGGGAAAACCAGCCAGGGCATGATGAGTAGCCTGGACCTCCATCCACTGATGGGACCTTCCTAAACCTCCATCAACCTCCCTCCAACGTGTCGCTCTTGTGGTCGACGACCGGCCAAGTGACCAATCGGTCAATAAATTGTAACAGCACCACACATAGGCCAACAACTCGTGGCCATTTAAGGGAGGGTGGGAAGGTTCTTATAGTGGATGGAGATGAAAGGGGTTCCTTGGTCTATGCACCAACTAGACCCGTCTGTCCCTGGGTCTGAAGTGGTCAGTTAACTGGTAGGGAAAACCAGCCAGTGTATCATGAGTAGCCTGGGCCTCCGTCCACTGATGGGACCTTCCTAAACCTCCATCGACCTCCCTCCAACGCGTCGCTATTGTGGTCATCGACCGACCAACTAACCAATCGGTCAGTAAATTGTAACAGAACCACACATCGGTGGCTCAAGTGAACTGCACTCTGCTTTTCCCTCTTATTTGCAATCCTTTACTTAGGCCCACAACTCGTGGCCATTTAAGGGAGGTTGGGAAGGTTCTTATAGTGGATGGAGGTGGAAAGGGTTCCTTGGTCTAGGCACCAACCAGACCCGGGGTCTAAAGTGGTCAGTTAATTGGTAGGGAAAACCAGCCAGGGCACGATGAGTAGCCTGGACCTCCATCCACTGATCGGACCTTCCTCAACCTCCATCGAACTCCCTCCAACGCGTCTCTCTTGCGGTGGACCGACCAACTGACCAGCAACTACAGGAGTATGAAGAGAGCTGGGAAGGTTGCAGCAGACCCCTCTCACCCCTGCTGCCACCTTCAGGAAGCTGCCGTACAGACTCCGTTGCCATGTTATTTTGCACTTTGCACTTATCTTTGCACCTGGACATTCTACCCCCCCCCCCCCCCCCCCCTCTCTCCACTGCTTTTCCCTCTTATTTGAAATCGTTTACTTAGGCCCACTACTCGCGGCCATTTGAGGGAGGTTGCGAAGGTCCTAGCAGCGGATGGAGGTTTGTTGGTCAATATACGCACCACCCAAGCCCGTCTGTTTCCTTGGGTCCAAAGTGGACAGCAAACCTGAAGGGAAAACCTGCCAGCGCAGGATGAGCAGCCTGGGCCTCCATCCACTGATGGGACATTCCTCAACATCCATCGACCTCCCTCCAACGCGTCGCTCTTGGGGTTGACTGACCGACCGACCAAATGACCGACCAAATGACCAACCGACCTGGGTTAGAAGAAGCGTTAGACGAAGACAGGTTGGAAGAAGACCAGAAGAAGAAAAGCAAGCCAGGGCATGATGAATAGCCTGGACCTCCCACCACTGATGGGACCTTCCTCGACATCCATTCACCTCCCTCCAATGCATTACTCTTGCGGTCTACCGACTGACTGACGGGGTTAGAAGAAGGAATAGTCCTCTCTTACTGTGGATCCACGTGAGAACTGTCTAACACCAGGAGTCCCATAACCCAAGCATTCGTGCTGAACACACACATCAAACAAGTTTCGGTCCATGCAAGGTCTGTGCAACTGGGTTATGGTCATACAACTGGGTTATTATAGACCCACAACTCACGGTCATTCGAGGGAGGTCGGAGAAAATCCTAGCAGCCGAAGGAGGTTGATTGATCTATATACTCACCAACCTGCCCCATCTGTGTCCCTGGGTCCAAAATGGGCAGCTAACTTGAAAAGCAAACCAGCCGACCAACTGACCGAATGAGAACTCGCAGTCATTCGAGGGAGGTCGGGAAGGTCAATATACGCAACAACCAAGCCCGTCTGTGTCCTCGGACCCAAAGTGGACCCAGGGTCACAGTCGGTCGGGCGATCGACCGACCAACCGATCAGCCAACTGACTGACCAACCGACCTGGTTGGAAAAAGACTTGAATAACTGACCAGGAAGTTGTCGTACAGACTCCTGTAACGGTTGCCATGTTATTTTGCACATTGTTTATCTTTGCACTTGGACATTCTACCCCCCCCCCCCCCCCCCCCCCACTGCTTTTCCCTCTTATTTGCAATCCTTTACTGAGGCCAACAACTCACGGCCATTTGAGGGAGGTTGGGAAGGTTCTTATAGTGGATGGAGGTGGAAAGGGTTCCTTGGTCTAGGCACCAACCAGACCCGTCTGGCCCTGGGTCTAAAGTGGTTAGTTAACTGGTAGGGAAAACCAGCCAGGGCACGATGAGTAGCCTGGACCTCCTTTCACTGATGGGACCTTCCTAATCCTCCATCGACCTCCCTCCAACACATCGCTCTTGTGGTCGATGACCGACCAACTGACTAATCAGTCAGTAAATTGTAACAGCACCACACATCGGTGGCTCAGGTGAACTGCACTCTGCTTTTCCCTCTTATTTGCAATCCTTTACTTAGGCCCACAACTCGTGGCCATTTAAGGGAGGTTTGGAAGGTTCTTATACAGTAGTGGATGGAGATGAAAGGGGTTCCTTGGTCTATTTCACCAACTAGACCCGTTGGTCCCTGGGTCTGAAGTGGTCAGTTAACTGGTAGGGAAAACCAGCCAGGGTATCTTGAGTAGCCTGGGCCTCTGTCCACTGATGGGACCTTCCTCAACCTCCATCGACCTCCCTCCAACTCGTCGCTATTGTGTTCGACGACCGACCAACTGACCAATCGGTCAGTAAATTGTAACAGCACCACACATCGGTGGCTCAGGTGAACTGCACTCTGCTTTTCCCTCTTATTTGCAATCCTTTACTTAGGCCCACAACTCGTGGCCATTGAAGGGAGGTTGGGAAGGTTCTTATACAGTAGTGGATGGAGATGAAAGGGGTTCCTTGGTCTATGCACCAACTAGACCCGTCGATCCCTGGGTCTGAAGAGGTCAGTTAACTGGTAGGGAAAACCAGCCAGGGTATAATGAGTAGCCTGGGCCTCCATCCACTGATCGGACCTTCCTCAACCTCCATCGAACTCCCTCCAACGCGTCTCTCTTGCGGTGGACCGACCAACTGACCAGCAACTACAGGAGTATGAAGAGAGCTGGGAAGGTTGCAGCAGACCCCTCTCACCCCTGCTGCCACCTTCAGGAAGCTGCCGTACAGACTCCGTTGCCATGTTATTTTGCACTTTGCACTTATCTTTGCACCTGGACATTCTACCCCCCCCCCCCCCCCCCCCCCCCTCTCTCCACTGCTTTTCCCTCTTATTTGAAATCGTTTACTTAGGCCCACTACTCGCGGCCATTTGAGGGAGGTTGCGAAGGTCCTAGCAGCGGATGGAGGTTTGTTGGTCAATATACGCACCACCCAGGCCCGTCTGTTTCCTTGGGTCCAAAGTGGACAGCAACCTGAAGGGAAAACCTGCCAGCGCAGGATGAGCAGCCTGGGCCTCCATCCACTGATGGGACATTCCTCAACATCCATCGACCTCCCTCCAACGCGTCGCTCTTGGGGTTGACTGACCGACCGACCAAATGACCGACCAAATGACCAACCGACCTGGGTTAGAAGAAGCGTTAGACGAAGACAGGTTGAAAGAAGACCAGAAGAAGAAAAGCAAGCCAGGGCATGATGAGTAGCCTGGACCTCCCACCACTGATGGGACCTTCCTCGACATCCATTCACCTCCCTCCAATGCATTACTCTTGCGGTCTACCGACTGACTGACGGGGTTAGAAGAAGGAATAGTCCTCTCTTACTGTGGATCCACGTGAGAACTGTCTAACACCAGGAGTCCCACAACCCAAGCATTCGTGCTGAACACACACATCAAACAAGTTTCGGTCCATGCAAGGTCTGTGCAACTGGGTTATGGTCATACAACTGGGTTATTATAGACCCACAACTCACGGTCATTCAAGGGAGGTCGGGGAAAATCCTAGCAGCCGAAGGAGGTTGATTGATCTATATACTCACCACCAGCCCCATCTGTGTCCCTGGGTCCAAAGTGGGCAGCTAACTTGAAAAGCAAACCAGCCGACCAACTGACCGAATGAGAACTCGCAGTCATTCGAGGGAGGTCGGGAAGGTCAATATACGCAACAACCAAGCCCGTCTGTGTCCTTGGACCCAAAGTGGACCCAGGGTCACAGGCGGTCGGGCGATCGACCGACCAACCAATCGGCCAACTGACTGACCAACCGACCTGGTTGGAAAAAGATTGGAATAACTGACCAGGAAGTTGTCGTACAGACTCCTGTAACGGTTGCTATGTTATTTTGCACATTGTTTATCTTTGCACATGGACATTCTACCCCCCCCCCCCTCCACTGCTTTTCCCTCTTATTTGCCATCCTTAACTGAGGCCAACACCTCGCGGCCATTTGAGGGAGGTCGGGGCAGGTCCTAGCAGCGGATGGAGGTTAATTGGTAAATATACGCACCAACCAGGCCCGTCTGTGTTCCTGGTTCCAAAGGGGACAGCAAATTTGAAGGGAAAACCAGCCTGCGCAGTATGAGTAGCCTGGGCCTCCATCCACTGATGGGACGTTCTTCAACATCCATCGACCTCCCTCCAACGCGTCGCTCTTGGGGTTGACTAACCGACCGACCGGCTGACCGACCAAATGACCAACCGACCTGGGTTAGAAGAAGCGTTAGACGAAGACAGGTTGGAAGAAGACCAGAAGAAGAGAAGCAAGCCAGGGCATGATGAGTAGCCTGGACCTCCCACCACTGATGGGACCTTCCTCGACATCCATTCACCTCCCTCCAATGCATTGCTCTTGCGGTCTACCAACCAACAGACCGGGTTAGAAGAAGGAATAGTCCTCTCTTACTGTGGATCCACGTGAGAACTGTCTAACACCAGGAGTCCCATAACCCAAGCATTCGTGCTGAACACACACTACAAACAAGTTTCGGTCCATACAAGGTCTGTGCAACTGTGTTATGGTCATACAACTGGGTTATTATAGACCCACAACTCACGGTCATTCGAGGGAGGTCGGAGAAAATCCTAGCAGCCGAAGGAGGTTAATTGATCTATATACTCACCAACCAGCCCCATCTGTGTCCCTGGGTCAAAAGTGGGCAGCTAACTTGAAAAGCAAACCAGCCGACCAACTGACCGAACGACAACTCGCGGTCATTCGAGGGAGGTTGGGAAGGTCAATATACGCAACAACCAAGCCCGTCTGTGTCCTCGGACCCAAAGTGGACCCAGGGTCACAGGCGGTCGGGCGATCGACCGACCAACCGATCAGCCAACTGACTGACCAACCGACCTGGTTGGAAAAAGACTTGAATAACTGACCAGGAAGTTGCCGTACAGACTCCTGTAACGGTTGCCATGTTATTTTGCACATTGTTTATCTTTGCACTTGGACATTCTACCCCCCCCCCCCCCCCCCCCACACACTGCTTTTCCCTCTTATTTGCAATCCTTTACTGAGGCCAACAACTCACGGCCATTTGAGGGAGGTTGGGAAGGTTCTTATAGTGGATGGAGGTGGAAAGGGTTCCTTGGTCTAGGCACCAACCAGACCCGTCTGGCCCTGGGTCTAAAGTGGTTAGTTAACTGGTAGGGAAAACCAGCCAGGGCACGATGAGTAGCCTGGACCTCCTTTCACTGATGGGACCTTCCTAATCCTCCATCGACCTCCCTCCAACACATCGCTCTTGTGGTCGACGACCGACCAACTGACCAATCAGTCAGTAAATTGTAACAGCACCACACATCGGTGGCTCAGGTGAACTGCACTCTGCTTTTCCCTCTTATTTGCAATCCTTTACTTAGGCCCACAACTCGTGGCCATTTAAGGGAGGTTTGGAAGGTTCTTATACAGTAGTGGATGGAGATGAAAGGGGTTCCTTGGTCTATTTCACCAACTAGACCCGTCGGTCCCTGGGTCTGAAGTGGTCAGTTAACTGGTAGGGAAAACCAGCCAGGGTATCTTGAGTAGCCTGGGCCTCTGTCCACTGATGGGACCTTCCTCAACCTCCATCGACCTCCCTCCAACTCGTCGCTATTGTGTTCGACGACCGACCAACTGACCAATCGGTCAGTAAATTGTAACAGCACCACACATCGGTGGCTCAGGTGAACTGCACTCTGCTTTTCCCTCTTATTTGCAATCCTTTACTTAGGCCCACAACTCGTGGCCATTGAAGGGAGGTTGGGAAGGTTCTTATACAGTAGTGGATGGAGATGAAAGGGGTTCCTTGGTCTATGCACCAACTAGACCCGTCGATCCCTGGGTCTGAAGAGGTCAGTTAACTGGTAGGGAAAACCAGCCAGGGTATAATGAGTAGCCTGGGCCTCCGTCCACTGATGGGACCTTCCTCAACCTCCATCGACCTCCCTCCAACGCATCGCTCTTGTGGTCGACGACCGACCAACTGACCAATCGGTCAGTAAATTGTAACAGCAACACACATTGGTGGCTCAGGTGAACTGCACTCTGCTTTTCCCTCTTATTTGCAATTCTTTACTTAGGCCCACAACTCGTGGCCATTTAAGGGAGGTTGGGAAGGTTCTTATAGTGGATGGAGGTGGAAACGGTTCCTTGGTCTAGGCACCAACCAGACCCGTCTGGCCCTGGGTCTAAAGTGGTAAGTTAACTGGTTGGGAAAACCAGCCAGGGCACGATGAGTAGTCTGGACCTCCATCCACTGATGGGACCTTCCTAATCCTCCATCGACCTCCCTCCAACGCATCGCTCTTGTGGTCGACGACCGACCAACTGACCAATCGGTCAGTTGTAACAGCACCACACATCGGTGGCTCAGGTGAACTGCACTCTGCTTTTCCCTCTTATTTGCAATCCTTTACTTAGGCCCACAACTCGCGGCATTTGAGGGAGGTCGGGAAGGTCCTAGCAGCGGATGGAGGTTGACTGGTCATACGCACCAACAAGGTCCGTCTGTGTCCCTGGGGGTCCAAAGGGGCCTGTTAACTGGAAGGAAAAACCGCCAGGGCATGATGAGTAGCCTGGGCCTCCATCCACTGATGGGACCTTCCTCAACATCCATTGACCTCCGTCCAACGCGTCGCTCTTGTGGTCAACTGACCGACCGGCTGACCGACCGACCGACCAAATGACCAACCGACCTGGGTTAGAAGAATTAGACGAAGATGGGTTGGAAGAATACCAGAAGAAGACTGGAATTACCAACCAAAGGTATTGGCTTCCTCAGCCAAGGTCCCTGGCCTTTCTATCTTCTTTGCAATCATTTACTGTGTTATTATAGGCCCACAACTCCAGTCATTCGAGGCAGGTCGAGAAGGTCCTAGCAATGGATGGAGGTTAATTGCCTCTGTCTGGCACTCTGTTAGCCAGCACTAGCCTACCCTGTGTGTGTGTGTCTGTGTGTGTGTACCATCTAACCGCAATGTTGTCTCTGTCTTAGGGTGTTGCCACTGCACTGGACGTCCGGTCACTGCACTGGATGTCCGGCCACTGCACTGGACGTTCGGCCACTGCACTGGATGTCCGGCCACTCC
Source organism: Merluccius polli (assembly GCA_030340625.1). Taxonomy (NCBI): domain Eukaryota; kingdom Metazoa; phylum Chordata; class Actinopteri; order Gadiformes; family Merlucciidae; genus Merluccius; species Merluccius polli. Next base: position 216,779 of record JAOPHQ010004000.1, read on the forward strand.
ACACTTATGGCACCCATTGCACTCCTAACCATCCCTAGAAGGAGGGATCCCCCACTCTGCGTGCCTTCTCAAGATTTCTTCCTGAAATTTCAGGGAGTTTTTTCTTGCCCTTTGGGGGGCTGGGGTTAGGGGGTGTCGTAAAATGTGTGGCCTGTGAAGCCCTTAGTGACTGTAACTGTGTTATTAAGGGCTATACAAATAAAATTGTCTAGACTTGACTTGACTTAATTGGTCCATATACGCACCAACCAGGCCCGTCTGTGTCCTGTGACGAATGGATAACTGCACATATGTATCAACAGACTGTAATATCTACACATAGCCACAAAGGAATAGAAATAAATATACAAGTTGTATTAACCGCACCTGATCACTAGATGACGGCACACATAATACACTGGAGGCGGGCGCTCAACACGAGCCAATCGGAGCATATTATGCGTCATAGAGGCCACGCCTGCCCAGATACTACCAAACTACAGATCCGGGGGAGGGCAGAAACCCTCCAGGCAGCGTATCTGGACAGATACCCAGCTAAGGGTCGCTCCACGCGCGTGACTTTTACAATACCCCTCCATTTGTTTCGTAGATTAATATAACTAAAGCTAAACAAATAAAGTGAGTTAAAGCGATCCTGTGTCGGGGGCCTTCTTCCTCAATGAACATCACTATAGTCCCTGGATCCAAAGTGGACAGTTAATGTCCACTGTTTTCTCTTTCAAAGAGAAAACAAGCTAGGGCATGAGTAGCCTGGACCTTCCACCACTAATGGGACCTTCCTTGACATCCATTGACCTCCCTCAAACGCATTGCTCTTGTGGTCTACCGCCCGACTGACCGACCGACCTGGGTTAGAAGAAGGAAAATTCACCTCTTACCGTGAATCCATGTGAGAACTGTAAAACCAGGAGTCCCATAACCATTCGTGTTGAACACACTACAAACAAGTTTCAGGCCGTGCAAGGTCTGTGCGACTGGGTTATGTCCATACATGTTTTACATATAAGTTCCATGTGAATGCAAAAAATAAGAGAAAAACTGGGAGGGTTTAAGGGAAGGTTACATGCTACTGTTGATGTAGTGTACTTCTTGTATGCTATACTGGGAGGGTTTAAGGGAAGGTTACATGCTACTGGTGATGTAGTATACTTCTTATATGCTATACTGGGAGGGTTTAAGGGAAGGTTACATGCTACTGGTGATGTAGTGTACTTCTTGTATGCTATACTGGGAGGGTTTAAGGGAAGGTTACATGCTACTGTTGATGTAGTGTACTTCTTGTATGCTATACTGGGAGGGTTTAAGGGGAGGTTACATGCTACTGTTGATGTAGTGTACTTCTTGTATGCTATACTGGGAGGGTTATTCAACTACTTTCTTATGAGGGCCAGATTATTAATGAGGGCCGGAATAGATGAAGAGTAATTATTGCATTTAAGCACTTACATGTGAACATAAAAAAACAACATTATACCCTTATTACTGTGCATAAATAGTGTTTATTCACTATTTGTTTATCTAACACAAAATAGGGCAGTCAGTTCATACATTTCTACATAGACCTGTGTTATTCTTCATGTATTATTTGTTTCAATAAATCACTTCACCTCAAAGGATAAATTCAAAAATGAGTATTATTATTACTTATTATTATTACTATTATTCAAATCAACAATCAAAATAAATCAATCTAGCAACAACTGATCATGTCATTAACATTCAACAGAAATGGCCTGATATATCAATACATCAAGCAACAAGTGATCATTATATTTACATTCAACAAAAGTCCAAGCAAATCTTCTCAAACACTCCATCAAACGATCGTCCATACATGCACAACTCTACTGCATCGCTGCGGTCTGTTGACTTATCAACAACAGCAACATCACCTCTCCAAAAGGGTTTCAAATACATCTATTGCGAGAGCTTCGACTTTTCTGATCGTTGTTGTATTTTTTGGAGAGACAAAATGATGTTCTTCTTCACCTTATCATCGGTCACTACATCTTCAAGGACAGCTAGCGTGCAGTCTTTCACTGTTTCACAATCTGTGAAGGGTTTTTTTTTTTTTACCAAGAGTCCATGCAACACGGAGGGAGGCTATGGTACATTTTAGCTACCCTCTGTTGGTCATTTACAGAGAGGCTCTGCACTTTGATTCGACAAGCATCTGAACCCATTGGATATTTTCCATTGAAGTTTGAGTGATACGTGATGCAGTGCCTTCTCAGATTGTATTATTTTGTTACTGCGCTAGCCTCGTTGCAGATCAAACATATGGGCTTTGGTCCCACATTACTGAATAGATATTTTAAAAGTCCACTTCTCGTTGAATAGTCGATTTTCACTTTGGCCTTTTCAATGTGGACAACGACATTTCAGCTCTCAAAACATATTTTTTAGCACTCGAAATTTTTGCAACAGCAGAGACCAACGTTATTCAATCGCAATAGGCCTATACGTCAAAATAATCACAATATGATTTTTTTAACCATATCATTCAGCCCTAGATTAGTAAATGATGACGATGCGTAAAATTACTGTGTGATGTTACTTACTATATCCAATATAGTAATATAGTAATATGTATATATATATATATATATATATATTAGTGGTGGGCATAGATTAATTTCTTTAATCTAGATTAATCTAACTGTAATCTTGGAATTAATCTAGATTAATCTAGATTAAAATGGCTCATTTGAATTCTGTCGAAGGCGCGATTGTTGACGGGGGGGGGGGGGGGGGGGGGGGGGGGGGGGGGGGGGGGGGGGCGGCCTGAGAACAGTGACGTAGAGGTCGTGCGCGAATTTCAGTTATTGAGCGTAAGTACGGAGGCGTGCGGAACCAGGCTAATGCTAATGCTCACTGCATCTGCCGTTTGTATACTGCACGCAACGTGGTTTCTGGCGCATGAAATACGTCACTGACCAAACGTTAGCGATTGGTTATGGCAGATTCGGAGTGGCACTGGGCAGATCCCGTGCATTAAGGCGCCACTGCCGAAACCAATGACCGACGGGGGGGGGGGGTATATATATATATATATATCATATGTTCCAGCTGCTGGCCTTCCATACTCCTGACTACAAGCACCAGGCTTGAAGTTGGTACTTCATGTTGCGGTGATACTAACGTAACCCATTACGTTATTCCTGTGATCCTCACCCTGGTAGTTCTCTTGGGTTCAGATCCTCACTCCTGAATTTTGGATCTTGTAGGAAATCTTTTGAATGTGAAGTTGGTAGTAGGGGCTTGGCGATAGGGCCAAAATCTTCTATCCGGATATAGGCCATTTAATATCTCGATAACGATATATACCACGATATAGCATGTTTATTGGTAATTCAATAAATAAAGTCTATATAAAAAAAACACACGGTAAAGCCTATTTTGTATGCTCCTGTGTGAATTTAATACTTGACAAATGAAAAGTATGTATTTTCTCGTTATTTTTATCACTTTACTGTAATGCAGCCTTTAAAACAAGGAAAAGACTAAATCTAAGACGATATTACCTAGTCTCATATCACGTTATCGATATAAAAACAACATATTGCCCAGCCCTATAATGGTACATAATGCCGCTGACCGTGGGAGTTTTCACAATATGAACCAATATGACTTAAACATGGCCTTCAGTGACATCCTCAGAAAAAGAAAGAAAGAAAATGTTATTAAAATATTTTTAAAATATTTATTATTATTTTAGTTTTGTTCTTCAAATATGTATTTAATAGCTTCTCAAAATAGTGGGGTCTTTCATAAATTAGTGCTCTTTACTGTCACAACCTGCATCAGTCTAGTCCAATATTTTATCCATATTTATTACTTGTAATAAAGAGATTATTGTGGGACTAACCTATTTTCCTTTTAGTTTCTTTGCAGCCATTTCTCTTTCCCTACAGCAAACTAAATAAACATTTTGTCTGCCGAATGCACAATGTTATTGGGGAGCACAGATTATGTGTGCGTTACGGGTTGTGTGCCCTTTTGTGAAAGGACTTTAGTGTGTTGCTGCGCGTGTGACTGGACGCTGTGAAGTGTTGTCTTTTCCTGGTTTTAAAGGGTGCATTACAGTGAAATTATGAAAATGTGAAAGTATTTCATTCAAACAGGAGTATACAAAAATAGGCTTTACCATGTGGTTATTCTAAATGGACTATTTATTTATTGAATTACCAGAAAACATGCTATATTGTGATATACATCGTTATCAAGATATTAAATGACCTTTATCCTGATAGAATATTTGCCCAGCCCTGAAACCTTTCCAATCACATCCTTATTATTTGGATTTGTATACTTATTTATTTTATTTCGTGTCAGGGCTCGTCGTGAGTACTGGGAGAAGCTACAGCCGGCGTCTGGGAGTCCCTTCTTTCCCTCCATGTCGTTGTCCGACGAATGGGGCGTAACCAAGGGCGACGCCGAGCTCATGCAGCAGAAGGAGTCCACCACTCAGGACCAGCTGAAGGTCCTGTTTGAGAAGTCGGCGACCAATCAGTGAGCATGTTCTGTCGGGGTGGAGTGGAGGGAAAAGACACCCCTCTGTGGTGGGAGAACATGTCAGAGAAGAAACATCAGAATAGCATTTTATTACAGACATAGAAATGAATTTACATTCCTTGCAATATTAAAGCCTGGCACTGTCTTGCCTGTCACTATGTCTATGAAAGAGACACTAGCGCTGTGTGTTCATAGATTTGCTCTTATTTGAGTGACCTGATGCATTGATAATTTGTGAGGAATTCACAGCTCTTTTAATCTGCCTGTTTTAGCCTGTGCTAAGGTTTTCATGTGCTTCGGACTGCTTCACCAAGCCTTACATACCACTACCTGTGTTCTGAGCAGCAGTTCATCATGCATCAGAATGATGGCCAAATCAAGTTTGGCCATCGTTAAGCAAATTAAGTTTTTCAAAAATGTTGCAAGCATGTCCATTTTTTATTTATTTAGGTATTAGGTAAGATTTATAGTAAACCAGACTAAAGTGTGTTATGTTTCCTTATAAAGTAGAGACCAGCTCCCTTTAGGCTATACGTTCCTGGCACACAGACCTAAAATATTGTCCAATAAATGTGCAATGTCCCTGTAACAACAGTGATCATTCTTGTATAATTAGGCCTACACAGCTTTTAACAATCATAAACTGTCGGCAGTGTTGGAACTTATTCACTTTTCACTTTCAAAAAATACTTGGCAGGTGATTGGATGAACCCTCTCTTTCACCGTCTATCACTGGTTAACTCCAACCAACCAGATCAACGAAACATATATCTCGCTGTCGTCACACCTGAACCACTTGGCTGCCCGCCAGTAGTTCCTTTGATTGGCTTGGACACCGACCTCCAGAGAGAAGCAGAATGAACATAAGACCTTAAACAATTTTTAGAGAAATACATCTATTGGTTTTGTGTGTAAGCATCTAAGCAGTTGGTGCTATTCGCGGTAATTTGAGTATGAGTATAAGTACAGCAGGTAGAGGAGATAAAGAGGCTGTGGACATCAGGTAGAGGAGTTAAAGAGGCGTCAGATGGCCTGGGTTGCAGCGGTACGACGCAGGAACAACAAACACTTTCGCTGAGACATCTCTTCATGTTTGTTTGCTCTCAGCATTTTCATAAAGGTAGGCAGGAGAGTTTTTATGGCTCATGTAACGTGACAAAATGTGCTGGTTTTCTGTCTTCTGAAGTAGCTAGTGTTTAAAGTTATATCCATGCATTGTTTTGGATTAGCCACACTAGTAACGTTAAACGACACACAGGGAGGGCATCAGAAACAAGTTAATCTGGTCTTGACTGTAAAATGTCACAGAATCGTCCGATGTTATGTAGCTAGCTACAAAAAAACCCGTCATGTCATTGCAGGTCAACCTGCGTACGAGATGTTGGAGACTGACCCAGATTGGGCACCATCTCTACATCTGGGCCACACAGACACTGCACTCTTTGCAAGACGAAGTAAGCGGCAGCAGCTAAGGAGAAACACGCTGCAAGCAGCTGAGACGAGGGCCTACCTTCCTGGAAAAAGACATCTATAAAGTATTGGACTGTACCCGCAGTTGAATGTTCCCTGTCAGTGTTTTATTGTTGTGCACATTTTGAATACTTTATATACCTTTGGATGGTTTAAGATTTTTCGAACTGCATGTGACTGGGATTGTTTATCAGAGGTATAAAATCTTAAAAAGAACCATACCACTTTTTTGGATATAATTGTCACTGTTTATTGTGCGGCCACAAACCAATGTCCATACAGTTTAAGAATACATTGTGTGCTGATGCATGATGTTATGCATTTTAGAACTGCATTTTAGAATTTACCCAGTCTTGCCTGAACTGACAATAAAGTATGACATTTTTCAAAAATGTCTTGTTCTTGATTATTTCCTTGTCATCAACCATGTGACAGCCAAATGAAGTTTGTAAACCAAATGTCGTGCACACAAGATAAGGTTTAAATGTCATGTAGACAACTTTTTTGCTTTACCGTATCAATATGAAGTAAATGTTGATTGCACAGTGTAATGGCTACAGAATAATGAATCAGCGTTTAGATTGGTTCCCTTAGCTTTCCTATAAGCCTCGCTTTCACTATGCAGCTCTGTCTGCCACCGGGTACGACCTCCCGGGAAAAATGACAGCTCACTTTACAGCACAAAGAAAACGTGTCAACCATTGCATGTGCAACCGAACCAGGAGGAATAGCGCTTTACCCAGTAGCTATCACCATTAACTATCCCCAGGAGTGGAAATGGCGGACGGTGGAACAACCGAAGTGAAGCCAGTCTGGCTGTGGTGTAAGTCAGATGTTGACAACTACCTGCAATAGTGCATACTGTGCAAATCATTGGTGGAAGGTAACAAAGTACGTAACCAACTACTGTAATTAAGTAAAATGTTCAAGTATCTGTACTTTATCAACCACTAAATACAAACATTACAACGTTTCAGGTCAGTCAGCTTTCTATCCCATGTTTTAAGAACAAACGTGTCAATGACAATGGATGCTGTACTAGTGTGAAGGAGTGCTATGCATAACGTAAACCAAAAACAAGTAACATGAGTTACCAAGAAACACAACAGGGACCACTAGAAATGGCTCTGCTCACACCCGTCTGGCCCCGGGTCTAAAGTGGTTAGTTAACTGGTAGGGAAAACCAGCCAGGGCACGATGAGTAGCCTGGACCTCCTTTCACTGATGGGACCTTCCTAATACTCCATCGATCTCCCTCCAATGCATCGCTCGGAATAACTGACCAGGAAGTTGTCGTACAGACTCCATTAATGGTTGCCATGTTATTTTGCACTTTGTTTATCTTTGCACTTGGACATTCTACCCCCCCCCCCCTCCACTGCTTTTCCCTCTTATTTACAATCCTTTACTGAGGCCAACAACTCGCGGCCATTTGAGGGAGGTCGGGGATGGTCCTAGCAGCGGATGGAGGTTAATTGGTCAATATACGCACCAACCAGGCCCGTCTGTGTTCCTGGGTCCAAAGGGGACAGCAAACTTGAAGGGAAAACCTGCCAGCGCAGGATGACTAGCCTGGGCCTCCATCCACTGATGGGATGTTCCTCAATATCCATCGACCTCCCTCCAACGCGTCGCTCTTACGGTCCACCGACCCACTGGCTGGGTTAGAAGAAGGAAAAGTCCTCTCTTACCATGAATCCGCGTGAGAACTGTCTAACACCGGGAGCCCCATAACCCAAGCATTCGTGCTGAACACACACATCAAACAAGTTTCGGTCCGTGCACGGTCTGTGCAACTTGGTTATGGTCATACAACTGGGTTATTATAGACCCACAACTTGCGGTCATTTGAGGGAGGTCGGGGAAAATCCTAGCAGCCAAAGGAGGTTAATTGATCTATATACTCAACAACCAGCCCCATCTGTGTCCCTGGGTCCAAAGTGGGCAGCTAACTTGAAAAGCAAACCAGCCGACCAACTGACCAACTGACAACTCCCGGTCATTTGAGGGAGGTCGGGAAGGTCAATATATGCACCAACCAAGCCCGTCTATGTCCTTGGATCCAAAGTGGACCCAGAGTCACAGGCGGTCGGGCGATCGACCGACCAACCGACCGGCAAACTGACCGACCAACCGAACTGGTTGGAAGAAGACCAGAATAACAGTGGAAGAAGACTGGAATAACTGACCAGGTAGCTGCCGTACAGACTCCTTTAACGGTTGCCATGATATTTTGCACTTTGTTTATCTTTGGACCTTTAGACATTTACCCCCCCCCCCCCCACACACACACACTGCTTTTCACTCATATTTGCAATCCTTTACTTAGGCCCACAACTTGCCGCCATTCAAGGGAGGTTGGGAAGGTCCTAGCAGATGATGGAGATGGAAGAGGTTCCTTGGTCTATGCACCAACCAGACCCGTCGGTCCCTGCGTCTGAAGTGGTCAGTTAACTGGTCGGGAAAACCAGCCACGGTATGATGAGTAGCCTGGGCCTCTGTCCACTGATGGGACCTTCCTCAACCTCCATCGACCCCCCTCCAACGCGTCTGTCTTGCGGTCGACCAACCGACTGACCAGCAACTACAGGAGTATGAAGAGAGCTGGGAAGGTTGCAGCAGACCCCTCTCACCCCTGCTGCCACCTTCAGGAAGCTGCTGTACAGACTCCGTTGCCATGTTATTTTGCAATTTGTTTATCTTTGTACCTGGACTTTCTACCCCCCCCCCCCCCTCTTCACTGCTTTTCCCTCTTATTTGCAATCCTTTACTTAGGCCCACAACTCGCGGCCATTTGAGGGAGGTTGCGAAGGTCTTAGCAGCGGATGGAGGTTAGTTGGTCAATATACGCACCATCCAGGCCCATCTATTTCCTTGGGTCCAAAGTGGACAGAAACTTGAAGGGAAAACCTGCCAGCGCAGGATGAGTAGCCTGGGCCTCCATCCACTGATGGGACGTTCCTCAACATCCATCGACCTCCCTCCAACGCGTCGCTCTTGGGGTTGACTGACCGACCGACCGGCTCACTGACCAAATAACCAACCGACCTGGGTTAGAAGAAGCGTTAGACGAAGACAGGTTGGAAGAAGACCAGAAGAAGAGAAGCAAGCTAGGGCACGATGAGTAGCCTGGACCTCCCACCACTGATGGGACCTTCCTTCCGTACAGACACCACCATGTGGGCTTCATTGATAATAATCCGATTATGATATTGATTTGCTTTGTCTTACTGAGACCTGGTTGTCCCATGAGGATTATGTTAGCCTAAATGAATCCACCCCCCCCAGTCATATTAATACTCACATTCCCCGAGGCACAGGCCGAGGAGGTGGAGTAGCAGCTATATATGACTCGGGGGTTTTAATGGACCCTAAACGAAAACTAAATTATAATTCATTTGAAAGCATTATTTTTAGTCTTTCTCACCCAAACTGGAAAACACTGGAGCCAGTCCTATTTGTTATAGTGTACCGCGCTCCTGGACCGTACTCTGATTTTATATCTGAATTCGCAGAGTTTCTATCAAGTTTAGTTCTTAAATCAGATAAAGTAATTATTGTAGGTGATTTTAATGTCCATGTGGATGTTACAAATGACAGCCTTAGTAACGCATTTACCTCATTAATAGACTCAATCGGCTTCTGTCAGAGTGTGAATAAACCAACCCATTGTTTTAATCACACTCTTGACCTTGTTCTATCATATGGCATGGATATTGAACATTTAATAGTTTTTCCACATAATCCTCTCCTATCTGATCATTATTTAATAACTTTTGAATTTCTATTATTTGACTATAAGCCATTAAGCAAAACTTCCTACAGCAGATGTCTATCTGACAGTGCTGTAGCTAAATTTAAGGAGGAGATTGCATCAGTGTTTAATTCAATGCCATATCTGAATATAACGGAGTCCTATATTAACTTTAGTCACTCCCAAATTGATAATCTTGTTAATAGTGCTGCAGGCTCTCTACAATCAACATTAGATTCTATCGCTCCTAGAAAACAGAAAATAATAAAACACAGGAAACTAGCACCGTGGTACAACCAACAAACTCGTCAATTAAAACAAGAAACAAGGAAATCAGAAAGGAAATGGCGCGCTTCCAATTTATTAGAAAATCGCTTAATATGGCAAAATAATCTTAAAAATTATAGAAAGGCCCTCCGTAATGCCAGAGGAGCCTTTTACTCGGCACTAATAGAAGAAAATAAAAACAACCCCAGGTTCCTCTTCAGCACTGTAGCCAGGCTGACAGAGAGTCACAGCTCTATTGAGCCATGTATCCCTATCAACTTAAGTAGCAATGACTTCATGAACTTCTTTTATAATAAAATTATTACTATTAGAGAGAAAATTAGTCACCAAATGCCCTCAATAGGTATCGCAGGCTCTCCAACATCAGACACTTTGACTGGTGCAAACTTAGATGTGTATTTGGAGTGTTTCTCTGCTGTCAGTCTTCATCAGTTAACTTCTATAATTTCTTCATCGAAGTCATCAACCTGTCTGTTAGACCCCATCCCAACTAGGCTGCTTAAAGAAATTGTACCCTTAATTGGCACTTCTTTACTGGAAATGATTAATCTTTCTTTATTATCAGGATATGTACCACAGTCCTTTAAAGTAGCTGTAATTAAACCCCTTCTTAAAAAGCCCACTCTTGACCCTGGGGTTTTAGCCAACTATAGACCGATTTCTAATCTCCCCTTTCTGTCTAAAATTCTGGAGAAAGTAGTCGCCAAACAATTGTGTGACTTTCTACACAACAATAGTTTATTCGAGGATTTCCAGTCAGGATTTAGAGTTCATCATAGCACAGAGACAGCTCTGGTTAAAGTTAATAATGACCTTTTGATTGCTTCTGACAATGGACTTGTCTCTGTACTTGTATTATTAGATCTTAGTGCTGCCTTTGACACCATTGATCATAGTATTCTTTTACAGAGACTCGAGCATGAAATTGGCATCAAAGGAACCGCACTAAGCTGGTTTATGTCATATCTATCAGATCGTTCACAGTTTGTACACGTGAATGATGAATCTTCAATAAATACTACAATTAGTCATGGAGTTCCACAAGGTTCTGTACTTGGACCAATACTATTTACTTTATATATGCTCCCTTTAGGCGATATTATTAGAAAGCACTCCATTAACTTTCATTGTTATGCAGATGATACGCAGTTATGTCTATCGATCAAACCCGATGAAATTAATCAATTATCTAAATTACAAACATGTCTTAAAGACATAAAATCCTGGATGAGCTGCAATTTTCTGATGTTAAACTCAGAGAAAACCGAAATTCTTGTACTTGGCCCCAAAAACCTTAGAGACTTAATGTCTACAGATATAGCTACTCTAGATGGCATTACATTGGCCTCTAGCACCACTGTCAGGAATCTTGGAGTTATCTTTGATCAGGATCTGTCATTTAATTCCCACATAAAGCAGACCTCTAGGACTGCCTTTTTTCATTTACGTAATATTACAAAAATCAGACGCATCCTATCAAAGACAGACGCAGAAAAACTAATCCATGCATTTGTTACCTCAAGGCTGGATTACTGCAACTCCTTATTATCAGGTTGTCCAAATAAATCCATTAAGATGCTTCAATTAATTCAAAACGCTGCAGCGCGAGTACTGACAGGAACTAGGAAAAGAGATCACATCTCTCCTGTACTAGCTTCTCTGCATTGGCTCCCTGTAAAATTTAGAATAGAATTTAAAATCCTCCTCCTCACCTATAAAGCTCTTCATGGGCAGGCCCCTTCATATCTCAAAGAGCTCATAGTACCCTACTACCCCACTAGAACACTGCGTTCTCTGAATGCAGGGCTACTGGTGGTTCCAATAGTTTCTAAAAGTAGAACCGGAGCCAGAGCCTTCAGTTACCAAGCTCCTCTTCAGTGGAACCAGCTTCCAGTTGTGGTTCGGGAGGCAGACACCCTCTCCACATTTAAGAGTAGGCTTAAGACGTTCCTCTTTGATAAAGCTTATAGTTAGGGCTGGATCAGGTGAGTCCTGAACCATCCCTTAGTTATGCTGCTATAGGCCTAGACTATCGGGGGATTTCCCTTGGTGCACTGAGTCTCTCTCTCTCTCTCTCTCTCTCTCTCTCTCTCTCTCTCTGTGTGCACACATTCATGTCCCATTAATGCATGTTACTAACACTTCTTCCCCGGAGTTCTTGTGTTTTCTCGTCTCGCAGGTTCTCATGGATCCTGGCGGAGCCTCCATGGTCCTGCTTGACTGCCATTGCTAATATCAGTTACCAGTTATATACAGTTACTGTTGTTGCTGCTCGCTGTCCCCCATCATTGGTGCTAGTGCATTGATGTAGTTGCTTGCTCTCTCTCTCTCTCTCTCTCTCTCGCTCTCTCTCTCTCTCTCTCTCTCTCACCCCAACTGGTCAAGGCAGATGACCACCCACCTAGAGCCGAAGGGTCTGTCCAAGGTTTCTGCCTTTTAACAGGCAGTTTTTCCTTGCCCCCGTGCCAAGTGCTTGCTCATGGTGGTACTGTTGGGTCTCTGTAAATGTTATTAGGAGTTTGGTCTAGACCTGCTCCATTTGAAAAGTGCCCTGAGATAACTTCTGTTATGAATTGGCGCTATACAAATAAAATTGAATTGAATTGAATCCTGTAACGGTTGCCATGTTATTTTGCACATTGTTTATCTTTGCACTTGGACATTCTACCCCCTCCCCCCACTGCTTTTCCCTCTTATTTGCAATCCTTTACTGAGGCCAACAACTCGCGGCCATTTAAGGGAGGTTGGGAAGGTTCTTATAGTGGATAGAGGTGAAAAGGGTTCCTTGGTCTAGGCACCAACCAGACCCGTCTGGCCCTGGGTCTAAAGTGGTTAGTTAACTGGTAGGGAAAACCAGCCAGGGCATGATGAGTAGCCTAGACCTCCATCCACTGATGGGACCTTCCTAAACCTCCATCGACCTCCCTCCAACGCGTCGCTCTTGTGTTCAACGACCGACCAGCTGACCAATCGGTCAGTAAATTGTAACAGCACCACACATCGGTGGCTCAGGTGAACTGCACTCTGCTTTTCCCTCTTATTTGCAATCCTTTACTTAGGCCCACAGCTCGTGGCCATTTAAGGGGGGGTTGGGAAGGTTCTTATAGTGGATGGAGGTGGAAAGGGTTCCTTGGTCTAGGCACCAACCAGACCCGTCTGGCCCTGGGTCTAAAGTGGTTAGTTAACTGGTAGGGAAAACCAGCCAGGGCACGATGAGTAGCCTGGACCTCCTTTCACTGATAGGACCTTCCTAATACTCCATCGATCTCCCTCCAATGCATCGCTCGGAATAAGTGACCAGGAAGTTGTCGTACAGACTCCATTAATGGTTGCCATGTTATTTTGCACTTTGTTTATCTTTGCACTTGGACATTCTACCCCCCCCCCTCCACTGCTTTTCCCTCTTATTTGCAATCCTTTACTGAGGACAACAACTCGCGGCCATTTGAGGGAGGTCGGGGATGGTCCTAGCAGCGGATGGAGGTTAATTGGTCAATATACGCACCAACCAGGCCCGTTTGTGTTCCTGGGTCCAAAGGGGACAGCAAACTTGAAGGGAAAACCAGCCAGCGCAGTATGACTAGCCTGGGCCTCCATCCACTCCCTCCAACGCGACGCTCTTGCGGTCCACCGACCCACTGGCTGGGTTAGAAGAAGGAAAAGTCCTCTCTTACCATGAATCCGCGTGAGAACTGTCTAACACCGGGAGCCCCATAACCCAAGCATTCGTGCTGAACACACACATCAAACAAGTTTCGGTCTGTGCACGGTCTGTGCAACTTGGTTATGGTCATACAACTGGGTTATTATAGACCCACAACTTGCGGTCATTTGAGGGAGGTCGGGGACAATCCTAGCAGCCGAAGGAGGTTAATTGATCAATATACTCAACAACCAGCCCCATCTGTGTCCCTGGGTCCAAAGTGGGCAGCTAACTTGAAAAGCAAACCAGCCGACCAACTGACCAACTGACAACTCCCGGTCATTTGAGGGAGGTCGGGAAGGTCAATATATGCACCAACCAAGCCCATCTGTGTCCTTGGATGCAAAGTGGACCCAGAGTCACAAGTGGTCGGGCGACCAACCGACCGGCAAACTGACCGACCAACTGAACTGGTTGGAAGAAGACCAGAATAACAGTGGAAGAAGACTGGAATAACTGACCAGGTAGCTGCCGTACAGACTCCTTTAACGGTTGCCATGTTATCTTGCACTTTGTTTATCTTTGGACGTTTAGACATTTACCCCCCCCCCCCCCCCACACTGCTTTTCACTCATATTTGCAATCCTTTACTTAGGCCCACAACTCGCCGACATTCGAGGGAGGTTGGGAAGATCCTAGCAGAGGATGGAGATGGAAGCGGTTCCTTGGTCTATGCACCAACCAGAGCCTCGGTCCCTGGGTCTGAAGTGGTCAGTTAACTGGTAGGGAAAACCAGCCACGGTATGCTGAGTAGCCTGGGCCTCCGTCCACTGATGGGACCTTCCTCAACCTCCATCGACCTCCCTCCAACGTGTCTCTCTTGCGTTCGACCAACCGACTGACCAGCAACTGTATGAAGAGAGCTGGGAAGGTTGCAGCACACCCCTCTCACCCCTGCTGCCACCTTCAGGAAGCTGCCGTACAGACTCCGTTGCTATGTTATTTTGCACTTTGTTTATCTTTGCAGCTGGACAGTCTACCCTCCCTCTCTCCACTGCTTTTCCCTCTTCTTTGCAATCCTTTACTTAGGCCCACAACTCGCGGCCATTTGAGGGAGGTTGCGAAGGTCCTTGCAGCGGATGGAGGTTAGTTGGTCAATATAGGCACCAACCAGGCCCGTCTGTGTTCCTGGGTCCAAAGTGGACAGCAAACTTGAAGGGAAAACCAGCCAGCGCAGTATGAGTAGCCTGGGCCTCCATCCACTGATGGGACGTTCCATTCACACATCCATTCACCTCCCTCCAGTGCATTGCTCTTGCGGTCTACCGACTGACTGACCGGGTTAGAAGAAGGAATAGTCGTCTCTTACTGTGGATCCGCGTGAGAACTGTCTAACAACAGGAGTCCCATAACCCAAGCATTCGTGCTGAACTGGGTTATGGTCATACAACTGGGTTATTATAGACCCACAACTCACGGTTATTCGAGGGAGGTCGGGGTGTGAAAGGCAAGAAGACGGCGGAGATGGTGGATTTCTACAAACTCCCTTTGGTCTGTTGTTCTTTTGGTGATCTGGCGTCAGAATGTGGAGGTCTGGGGATCACCCTCTCCAGAAGTCTAAAGTGGAATAGCCACATCTTTGCCTACATCAGGTCGAGACGTTTCGTCCTCAAACAGGTTTTGGTGAATTATGTCCTTATGTCCGTGCAAGGTCCGCTACAAATGGGTTAATATATGCCCACAACTCGCGGTCATTCGAGGGAGGTCGGGGAAAATCCTAGTATCCCAAGGATGTTAATTAGTCAATATACTCACCAACAAGGCCCATCTGTGTCCCTGGGTCCAAAATGGGCAGCTAAATTGAAGGGCAAACCAGCCGACCAACCGACTGACTGATGGACCGGCCATCGGTCGGTGGGGCATGTGGAAGCCTGGTGTGAAAGGCAAGAAGAGGGTGGAGATGGTGGATTTCTACAAACTCCCTTTGGCCTGTTGTTCTTTTGGTGATCTGGCGTCAGAATGTGGATGTCTGGGGATCACCCTCTCCAGGAGTCTAAAGTGGAATAGCCACACCTTTGCCTACACCAGGAAGGCCCAGTAGAGACATTTCCTCCTCAGCTAACGAAGGATCTTTCACCTGTCTCACTCCATCCTGGAAAACCCCTACACAGCCACCATCAAGTGTTCCACTCTCCTCTTTCAGAGACCTGTTCACCTACAGTAGTATGAAGAGAGCTGGGAAGGTTGCAGCAGACCCCTCTTACCCCTGCTGCCACCTCTTCAGGAAGCTGCCATACAGACTCCTTTAACGGTTGCCTATTTGTAACTGTTATGAAAAGGCCCACAACTAGCTTTTGCATCTCACCTGACAGTTCGGGCATTGCAACAAAGTGAGAAGAGTGGGCTGCGGAAGCTAATCAGACTTCAACTGGCCATTTGGGCCAACCAACACACTTCACACATCACACTTTTCAAGTTGCTAATTGCTAATCAAACTGCAACTGCCCATTTGGGCCGACTGACCAACCAACACACACACTTCACACGTTTCAAGTTGCTAACTGCTAATCAAACTGCAACTGGCCGTTTGGGCCGACTGACCGACACACATCACATGTTTGAAGTTGCTAATTGCTTATTCAACTGCAATTGAATGAATTACAGTATCATATCATCTGTACAGCAATGCTTTAAATAAACAGTACTATATTGGCAAATGTTCTGCTTTACTGTAAAATTCTATGTTCAACTTAACAGTTAAATAGTTACAAATGTTTTATATAGAAGTTTAATGTGAATGCAAAAAATAAGAGAAAAAGATACATTTAAATAAACAAACTTTTATTGTCAAAACATTTTGAAATGCAATGATAAGAATAATTGGCCATCAATAAAAAAGGTGTTATTACATTCAAAGCTGCTCTAAGATTTGAAAGTTGTCAGACAGAGAGTAAGAATTGTCTCATGAGGCAGGTGCAGTCAACTAGAACGGCTGCTCTCACAGAGCATTTCCACTTTAGAACTATTTTCTACATTAATAAAATAACTTCCAGCGCAAATGCAAAGTGGCACTGGTCAAAATGGCACTGACCAGGCCCACTCTCTGATGAGCCACATATTCCAGTTCACTCTCCCTACGTAGTGGTCTTCCGTCTCGTGTTACTTCATGCTGCGTATTCAGGTGTCATTCAGCTGCATACAACAGCTCAACAGTATCAGTATGACTGGATATGCCTACATGTGTGTACTAGGACAGAATGGATACTCTCCGTCTCTACAGAGACACGGGACAGTTTGGTTTAGACAGTTTAGACCATGCTATACGATGTAACATCGGATTCAAATTCCTATTGAAGACAATCCAATATGTCCGTTTCATACTATGGGTGCACAAGATGCATTTATAAAAACTAAAGGATCTGTTCTGTCCAAGGTTGATGTTGACACATCATTTACATTAATTAATTATTTGACAACATGTAAAACAATCTGATAACTGTATTAATAGGGAGAAAATATGGAGCTGTTGTACATATGCAGGTGAATAATTATG